>MU772947.1:0-27009 GCA_026770625.1 Nicotiana glauca | reverse complement strand
GTGTGAGGGGGTTAAAATTCCTTAAGGACACACAAGGAAATTGTAGACTCGGAAATTTCTCATTCTTCTACCTTTCTTTATTTTCTAACAGTTTATTTTTAACACAGTGACGCTAACATTTCTTTGGTTTGATTGTTGAAATACATTGTATTCAATCTGGTCTCCGCTTACTGGATTAGTTATTTTGCTATGAACTGTTATCGTATGGAATAAGGTGTGTATTATCTTTCTCATCATTTCTCATTTTAGCTGGGTTTTTTTTCTTTGGTGGTGGAGGTTCAACTAAGATTATAGTTTGGAAGTTGAGATTGACTTTGGACTTTCTCTGTTCTTTAAACATTTCGAGTTTCTAGGTTCTTTGACTGTGAAACAACCTAAACTTTTAGTGCTGGTCATAAGCGACAGGATTTTCCAATTAGTCCACTTGTTCTTTTTTATGCGACCTCTTTCCTATTTAGTATAATCTAGAAAAAGATACTTTTTTATATTTGGAAACTCTTAAGCATTAAACTTTTCATTTTGACTTAATAACATGCTCTTCAGGTCATTTAAAGACATATTTAAGACTACAAATTCGAAGAGTACGATTTGATTTATGTCAATTTTTTTTTTCTTAATCTCCATATCTATTCTAACACCGTTATATAACCGTGGTGTATCTGTCCATGTTCATTTGAATTGTGATACAACGCTTTCGCTACGCCTGTCTTTAGTTAGGATAGTCTGGTCTTGTTATTTTTTTTATTTGTCCGCTTAAGTTGTATTTTGATTGCAAGACTGATTTCATTGCTTATGATTTGGCAATGGTGTTACAAAAAAATGTTATACTGTTATAAATAGAATTTTATTTATGGTAAATGTCTATATTAAGAGAGATTCTAGAGATTATTACTTGGTGGCTAAGTCACTCTTTCCCTATAAATAAATGGTTCTATTCCATTGTAAATCATCCAAAAATTCAATAAGAATTTCCTCTCTCTCTGTTTCATAATATGTTATTAGCACGCGACTCTAACCAATTGAGTAGAAGCTTTATTGAGCATAATGATTGTCAATTATTTCATGAACTTCCTTCATGATTGTCACGACCGGATTTCTCCACCCTCGGGAGTCGTGATGACGCCTACTCGTAGAAGCAAGGCAAGCCAAATTTAGTTACTTTTCCTTTAATAAACAAGCTTTTTTAACAATCCTTCGACAATAATATTTAAACAATGAAAAGTCAACAATAATAAGTGAAAGTCTTAAATTTAAATAGTTAAACAAGATACTAAATTTCAATATAATCTCTACCCAAGAACTGGAGTCACATACTCACGAACGTCTAAGAGGTACTAAATACATGGTCTGAAAGAAACATAAATTTGTTTATCCCGAATACAAAGAGATGACAGTCTAATGTAAAGATAGAAGGGAGACGCCGGGCCTGCGAATGCCTGCAAGGCTACCTCGGGTCTCTCAGGACTGAAGGTATGCTCCCGAACTATAATTGTTGCTGCTCGAAACCTAGACCTGTGCAAAAATGCATAGAATGTAGCATCAACACAACCGACCCCATGTGCTGGTAAGTGCCTAGCCTAACCTCGGCGAAGTAGTGACGAGGCTAGACTGGACACCACATAAACCTGTGCACATATATATATATATATATATATATATATATATATATATATATATATATATATATATATATATATATATATACACACACACACGACAATGGAACAAAAATAGCAAGAACATAACAATTTAAACTGGAAAGGGGAGCATGCTTCAGGGGTAACAGTTAGAAACAAATATCAGTAATAATGGTAAGTACATCTACAGTTTAACTTCTAGAAATAATGAATGAACAAGGTAACTTTCATATTCAACTCATCTCGTTGCAGGCGTGCAACCTGATCCCATTTCTCAATATCTCGTGGTAGGCGTACCACCTGCTCCCATTTCAATATATCATGTGTGGTAGGCGTACCACTCGCTCCCATTTCAATATATCATGTGGTAGGCGTACAACTCGCTCCCATTCCAATATATCATGTGGTAGGCGTACCACTCGCTCCCATTTCAATATATCATATGGTAGGCGTACCACTCGCTCCCATTCCAATATATCATGTGGTTGGCGTACCACTCGCTCCCATTTCAATATATCATTCGGTAGGCGTACCACCCGCTCCCATTTTGATCCAACATAGTATCACAAAGAAAATCCCGGCAAGGGAACAAGATAATATAATATTTTCCTGGCAAGGGAACAAGAATATCAAATCAACTATCCCGGCAAGGGAGGGTCACTATAACCAATCCTATTCATATTCTTCTTGGCACAACAAATATCCCTATTTAGTCGTAATTTTCATAGAATCAACCAAGGGTACACAATTAACAAAATTAAGACTCGCGATCATGCTAGACACCAACGTATAGATACTCGTCACCAATGTACAGATACTCGTCCCATGCCTATACATCATACTCGATCAATTAGCAAGTAACAAAACAAGACTCACTCCTATTCCCTCAAGCTAGGGTTAAATCAAACACTTACCTCGAACTTCCACGGTCAATTCAATCCTCAACAACCGCTTTCCCTCTCGAATTCGGCTCTAACTCAACCAAATCTATGCAATAAGGACTTCATGTTATCAATATGTGCTAAACAAATCAAACCCAATGACTAATTATACCTTTTTCATCAATTTACTCCAAAAGGTCAAAAATACCCCCGGGCCCACATGGTCAAAACCCGAGGTTCAAACCAAAACTCGATTACCCATTCCCCTATGAACTCAACTATATAAGTTATTTTGGAATCGGACCTCAAATTGAGGTCCAAAACCTCCAATTTTAGAAAACGTAGGTTCTACCCTAAATTCCCAAATTTCCCAATTAAAATCTTTGTTTTGAAATTGAAATTATATTTAAAGATGTTAAGGAGTAAAGAAAATGAGTTAGAAATCACTTACCAATCGTTTTGGATGAGAAGAATCGTTTGGAAAATCGCCTCTTGTGTTTTGGGTTTTGAAAAAGTGAAAAATAACTAAGAATCCCGACCTTATATACCCTTTCTGAAGACTCAGCGCGGACTGCGCAAAAGTGCACCGTGGCCGTGCTGAGGAGTTGGAAATTCACACTCTCTGAACCCACCCAGCGCGGACAACGCTGATTTGGAATGCGGCCGCACTGGTTAACCTGGAAATACTGGCTCTTTGAACTTAGCTACGCGGACAGCGCATGGGCGACCGCGGTCGCGCGACTTCCACCGTGGCCGCGCAGCACGTAGCGCAGACCGCAGACCGCGTTAAGGTGGCCGCGGGCGCGCTGGAGCCTGCAACTCCCTGAACCTGCAACATCTGATATTTTCCAAGTCTAAGACCTCCCGAACCTACTCAAAACTCACCCGAGCCCTCGGGGCTCCAAACCGAACATAGATATAAAATCAAAAATATCCCACAGACTCATTCGTGCGATCATATCGCCCAAACAATATCATAATCATCAAATTAGGCCTCAAGATCCTGGATTTCCTTCCAATATTCATAAAATATCAAGCTTAGAGTTTTTTGTCCAAAACACGTCAAACGACGTCCAAATTCAACTAGACTTTACAGAAAGTACTTAAACCATATATAAGACTTGTACCGGGCATCGGAACCAAAATACGAGCCCGATACCACAGTCTTTTAATCAAATTTCATTTTTTTTCAATTTTCTTAATTATTTTCAGGAAACAATTTCACATAAAAATTTATTTCTCGGAGTTGGAACCTCGGAATTTGATTCTGGGCATACACCTAAGTCCCATATTTTCCTACGAACCCTCTGGGACCATCAAATCACGAGTCCGGGTCTGTTTGCCCAAAACGTTGACCGAAGTCAAACCTAATCAATTAAATACCAAGATTTAACATTTTTCTCACCGAATTGATATTTAAACTTTCTGGCTATGCGCCCAGACTACGCACACAAATCAAGGCAACCCCAAATGAGGTTCTCACAGCCTCGGAAGTACATAGTGAGTTGGAATACAGGTGATGACCCTTTGGGTCGTCACAATGATTAAATTCTGGATTTAAGGTAAGTATTTTACTTTATTTTTCTATTTTAAATTCTTGAAATTCTATAATTTGATTTTATATACAAGCAAAGAAAATAAAGTTTGATTATAACTCTAATAGAGTTTGTAAGAAATTATAACTACCTGAAGTGGTAAAATTTCTATGCCTCGCCATGATCAAATTCATGTATGATTGTGGGCAATGAATTGAAAATCTGTCCCATTGAATTTGCTCCATTCTCATTCCTTTAAGAGAACGTGATAGCAGTATGTGATAAGTCTGAAAGAAGACAATATTATTACTATGAATGTATCAATGGATATGGACGTGGCAATAGACGAAATTATAACGTCATCAGCGTGGTAATGAGAACAATAAAGATTTGGAAATTAATCCTTCACTTTGTGAAAGTAATATTTGTCATCGATTTGACATAAGATTTCGTAAAGCACATACAGATGATTATGGTCCATTCATGATGTGAATGTAAAAACATCTAATTTATTAATACATATTCATTCTTGAAGAATATGAACGTGCTAGTGGTAGTGAATATACCACACTCACCTCTAGAATGAGGTTTGAGGGGAAATAAGAAAATAATATCATTATTATGGCATAGGTCTTTGGTCACATACTTTTTTTTGGCATATTGATTATTAAAAGACAACAGTAATGCAAGAAACAGATCTTGCATATAATTTACCATAACCATAATGGTATAACTTTCTCTTTAAAAGAGATATTCACCATATTGATGTTGATGAATATGTGGTAGTACCAAAATTAATTGAGAACTCTGCAAGAGCCAATTATACTATTTTGGAGAAACACAATTAATTACTAATAAGGTATTGTGTTGTAGTAAGTCTCAAAGAAACTTATTCAGTTTCCAATACGAAAGCGGTTGATTATATTGAGACTATAAATAAAGGAAAGATTTAATATCTTCTATTACTACAACTTGTAGTGGAATAATATGTATGTAAAAAATTACCCGCTTTATTATCCAGTTTGTACTACACATATAAAAGAATACCACGCTAAAGTGGATGTTTATTGATGTAAAAATTCATATCATAATAAACTTGAAGTTTATTGATAATTGCACACGTCATGGTATAAACCTGAAGTTTATCAATATTGATAACTTATTCGGTTGGTATAATTGATTTAGCCATATCAATTTAAGTATGATGTGCAAAAAAAAATAATAGAGAATTCACATGGGTAATAATTAAAGAATTAGAAAATTCTTTACGAAGTCTCTTATGTTGCTTGTTCTCATTAATTAATATACCAACTAAAATTGGGATTCAATCCAATGAATGCTGGAAATATCAAAAGTGAATATGGACCTATTCACCTGTCATGTATACCACATAAGATGCATCTATGAGATGATTACATGTGAGATTATTATTAACCTGTAACATGGTGTTTGCGAGGTAACTTGCTCAATAATTAAATATTGAGCATAATTTCTAGATTTTTCTATTCAAGATAGTTCTTCTTGATAAGTTGGTTTACATCACAGTTAGTTTAGCAAAATGATTTATTGAGTGCCTCCACTTAATATCTAAACTATTGCTTATGATAACAAAGTTATATATATCAGTTTGATACACGGTATATACGAAAGTATATTATTTTCTCCCCTTACAAGTGGTTCAGGGTTAGGAACCAAATAATTCCATCTTATTATTATTGATGTGCGATATATATTTTGATTAACACCATAACACACAAAGATGGGTTCTCAAATTGAGAAAACAAGTTAGTTTTTCTAACTGTAACGACCCGACCGATTGTTTGAAGCTCTAGTACGTCGTTCAGCATTTTAGGGCCATGAATAACTTTATTTCAGATATTACGGCTTGTGCGTATGGCCGGAATTGAATTCCGGAAAGTTCGAGGTTGACTTGGAAACAGAATTCTTATTTCAGAAACTTTAAGTTGAAAGAATTGACTAAGATTGGATTTCTGAGTAACCGACCTCAGAATCAGGATCTGAAAGTTCCAGCAGGTTCGTATGATAATTTCGGACTTGGACATATGTCCGGAGCGGATTTTGGGTGACCCAAAGGCGTTTTGGTGCCTATCATGGAAGTTAGCATTTGGGAGAAATTTCATAAGTTTGGTTGAAGTGCAATTCAGTGTTATCAATGTCCATTTGAGATTTCGAGTCTGGGAATAGCTCTATATGGCAATTCTAGTATTGGGAGCGTGATCGAAAGTGAATTCAAAAGTCTATAGGTCGTTTTGGAGTCATTGGCTAAAGATAGAAATTTGAAGGTTTTTGAGAAGTTTGACCAGAAGTGGACTTTTTTATATCGGGGCCGGATTCTGATTACAGAAGTTGGGGCAGGTTTGTAATGTCACATATAACTTGTGTGCAAAATTTGGGGTCAATCGGACGTGATTTGATAGGTTTCGGCATCGAATGTAGAGGTTTGAAGTTCTAAGGTTCAAAAAGCTTGGATTAGAGGTCGATTCATGATTTTAGCGTCGTTTGATATGATTTGAGACCTCGAGCAAGTCCGTAATGTGTTTTGGGACTAGTTGGCATGATTGGTTGGGGTCCCGGGGGCCTCGGGTGGATTCTGGGTGGTTAACGGATCAAATTAGAATTTGGAGGAAGAACTAAAGTTGTTGGTTGTTGGTATAGCCGCACCTGCGAGACTTGGGCTACAGGTGTGGAGCCGCAGAAGCGAAAAATGGCTGGGCTTGGCTGGAAGGAACATGTGCGGCGAATCTTCTGCAGAAGCGAGACCACAGAAATGGTCATGGGTCCGCAGAGGCGGACTTGAGCGAGTTGGCTGGGACCGTACCTGGGATGAAAATTTTCGTAGGTGCGGCTGGTATACCGCAGGTGTAGAAATGCTGGAGGCAGTGTGTTCTTTTAAAAATCGGGAGATGGTCATTTTTCCCATTTTCAGTTGGTGTGGGCGATTTAGAGAGTTTCAAATGGGGGATTTTCATCATCAACAACAAGGTAAGCTAACCCCACCTATATTGAGTTAAATACATTGATTATGTATCAATTTTAGCATGTAAATTGGTAGAAATTTGGGTATTTGAGGAAAACCTAGAAATTTAGTATTCTTGAATTTTGACCATAATTTTGATAATGGAATTAAGAATTAATTATATATTTGAGTTCGTGAGGTTATGGGTAAAGTTTATCTTCGAAAAATTTCGGAATTTGGGCACGTGGGCCCGACGTCATTTTTGCCAACTTTTCAATCGGGGTTAGGAATTTTCTATAAATTGGATTAAAATGAGCAGTTGACCTCATATTAATGGATTTGCATAATTACTGACTAGCTTTGGAGCGTCGCGCATCGATTTGAGTCTTCGAAAGGGCATGAAATGCCAGTTATGGGACCTCGGAGCAAAGCGAGTCTTCTTTCTACCCTTGTAAGAGGGAACTGTCCCCATAGGTAAATTAATTGGATTTATGCTCCTATTTGTGGTGGCTATGTACGCACGAGGTGACGAGAGTCCGTGCGTAGCTTATATTATATTTATGTCCAGGTAGTCTAGGACCCATGGAATATTTGTAATCTTATTGACAGTTTGAATTGCTTAAATCACATCGAATTAGTAAATGAATTTCTACAAAGATTAAAATTTATTTTCTTGAATTGTTAAAAGAGAATTGATTTTTCCTTGGAAAATTTTTCCCTGATGAATTCTTAATTGCCTGATTGTTGAGTTTATTTATATTTGACCGCATCGCATGTATGATTCGCGAGCGGGGTAATAGATGCATCTATGGTTAGCGCCATTCGACCCTCTAGCAGTACGCAATTTAAATATTGTTGGATCGGGCCGTACGTCCTCGGCATGATTTACGCGTGCTTGTATTGCTTGCCTTGAAATTTATTGAAGTTGATATTGCTTCTTCCCTGCTTGAAAACATATGTATAAATGACGAAAAAGAAAATTGGGGATTTTCATATAAAAGAAAGAATTTTTTACTTGCTTCACTCTATTGAATTACATTTATGTTTATATAAACCCTTGACTTGTTATATTATTGATGTATCATTATTGGACCACTAATAAGTGTCGAAATCGACCTCTCATCTCTACTTCTTCGAGATTAGGCGGGATATTTACTGAGTACACGTTGTTTTCGTACTCATGCTACACTTGTTGTGCATTTTTATTGCATAGGCACCTGGATCTCTAGCGGCCTAGTGGACGTAGCCGCATGATTGATACGGAGACTTAGGTGAGCTGCACTTCTCGAGATGACCCGCAGCCAGCATAGTCTCTTCCAGATTTCCATATTTACTATCTATCCTATTTGTATTTTCAGACAATTGATGTGTTATTTTGTTTCCTAGAGATAGCTCGTGCACTTGTGACACCGGGTTCTGGGGTGATTATGGGATTACTTAATATTGTGTTTTGTTAAAGATATCAGTATCTATTCAGTAAAACTCATTACTTATTGTTTAATGTACAAAAGGAATGATTTCGAAAAATATTAAAACAAGAAATTTCAAGTAAATTGGTGTTGGCTGGCTTGACAATGGTATCCAGCACCATCACGAACCTTAGTGGATTTTGGGTCGTGACACTAACATGAGGGGGAGACATGATAAACAGTTGAGAAAAAGTTACGTTTGAATGAATTATCATTTGTACATATAGATCCTCAAAATAAGATAATATGAACTTGAAGTTCATAAAAGATGATTCATCTACAATATATTGCAAAGCATGCCGGACGCATTTGCTGACCCTAAGAAAGTAACTATATTATCATTGCAAATACTCCTATTAAGTCCTTGTTATATCCCATTTTAACACGGGTCAAACTAGAGTATAATATATTAATAATTCTGATCGTTTAATTAATTAAAGAGAGTTGTCACCTAATTATTTTAACGGTGAATTAGGACACCAACTTTAACTAAGTAATGCTTAAAGTTAACTCTGTTTTATGATCTACTTAACCCTTAAGACTATGGGTAAGGGTTCTAATAAATCTTATACAAAAGGTATTAAGCACTCTATATGATTCACTAAAATATAATTAACCGGCCAAACTTAGGTTAATTAATTATTTTTGAAAATTGTTAAGGCAAAGTGGTGATAACAATGATTGAAAAGTTCCAAACAACTTGAATAGTTAAAAGAAACCGAACTTCATATTTAAACTTGAAAGTATTAAATTAGCAAAATAGATTTCAATGACAGAAAGTAGGCTAAAGTCGTTTTCATATTGGAGTGAGAATTGTTTGAGACACATTATTTTATATTTGAGAAAAAGCAGCCTTTCTTACTTAAGCGCATAGTTCAGTTGAATAATCCATCTCAAGTCTATCGAAGGCTTAATATAAAAATACTTTTTCTTGAGTAAAAGAGTCAACTAATTTGAAAAAAGCTTTTCTCATTGTGACGATCCGGCCCGTCGTCTCATGTGTTACTGATCCATTTTTCCTGTTTATTGCTTTTTGATATTTCATTATCGGTATGTGGTGCATGAGAGTTGATTGGGATTGGTTTTTGATAAGAAATGAGACACTTAGCCTCTTAGAAGGAAGCTTGTTTTGGAAAAGTCAACCGAAAGTTGACTAAATAGTTAGAGGGCTCGGATGGGAATTCCGGTGGTTCGGTTAGCTTCAGGGGATGATTTGTGACTTAGGATTGCGATTAAAATTGAATTTGGAGGTACGGTGTAGAATTATGATTGAATTGGCGAAGTTTGAATTTTGGTGAATTTCGGTTGATAGGTGAGATTTTGATCTGGGGGCCGGAATGGAATTTTGAGAGTTGCAATAGCTCCGTTAGATGATTTTGGATGTGCGGGTAAAATTTCAGGTCATTTGGAGGTGTTTTGGTCGGGTTTTTGCTCGAACGTGTATTTCGGAAGTTTTGAAGAAACTTAGGCTTGAATCCGTGGTGAATTGATGATTTTACTGTTGTTTGACGTATTTTGATGATTGAAATAAGTTCGTATGATGTTTTGGGATATGTTGGTGCATTTGGTTGAGGTCCCGGGGGCCTCGGGGTGATTTCGGATGGTCAAACGGGAAGTTTGAACCTAGGATTTATTGCAGAATTGCAGCAGCTGTTGCAGGCCACTTTTGGCCTTCGCGTTCGCGGAGGGGCCTTCACGTTCGCGGAGGGGCCTTCACGTTCGCATAGTGGTAGGTTCTGGGTCATTGCATTCGCGGTAGTGGCCTCGCGTTCGCGTAGAAGGTCCTAGGGGCCCTGCCTAGTTTGTTCAGTGCGTTCGCGATGAGGGAGCCGCGTTCGCGTAAGAGGAGGCCCTAGTGTATCGCGTTCGCGCCGGGTGTATCGCGTTCGCATAGTATTGGCAGTTAAAGGATCGCGTTAGCGTTTGGGGTACCGCGTTTGCGTAGGGTTAAAAAGGTCACATACTATCTTGTGTATCGTGACCGCGAAGGGGGTCTCACGTTCGCATAGAAGGAAAACTGGACGTCCAGAGGGGTTTTTATATTATTTCATCCGCAACCCATTTGATATTTCCTCCATTTTTGAACACCTCAAGAGCTTTTGGGTAGAAATTGAAGAGAGTTTTGACGAGAATCGACTAGAGGTAAGTCTCGTGACCTAGAAACGCTATTTTATTGAAGAATCTACCTTTGATTGTTGGAAAATTGGGTGAAAAATTGAAGAACTAGGGCTTGGGTTTTTAAATGAGAAATTGGGATTTGAAGGAGCATTGGGACTCCGATTTTGATGAATTTTATATGTACGGATTCGTGGCGAGACGAGGAATCAGGTGATGCAAATTTTGTAATTTTTCGAGAAGTGGACCCGGAGCTCAGGTTTTTGCCAACTTCGAGATTTTTGGTGTTTTTCGAGTTCTTTTGATTGGGTTATGTTTCTTTAGACTATTGTAATATATTCGTTGTGGTTTTGGCCATATTCGACGCGCGAGGAGGTGGATTCAAGAGGAAAAGGCATAGCGGACTAGTCTTGTGGCCGGTTTGAGGTGAGTAATAGATGTAGATGATGACCCGAGGGTTTGAAACCCCGGTATATCACACTGTGATGCTATATTGAGGCGATACACGTACTCTACGGTAAGTGCGAGGTCGTTTGTGGTCGGGGACTATGGCTTGGTCCATCCGAGTGATGTTTATATTGTGTTATTGACTAGAAATTGATTGGTAAACATCCTACTTGGATTGTTATGAGTATATTTGGGCTGCGTGCCGATTATTTGGATATCATAGGGATTATTATCACTGCTTCCATGATGCTTAGCATGTTTTCATGATATCAGTCCTGAGTTAAACACTGTCTCTAAATGATTAGTAAATTTCTAAAGTTTTAAACACTTAAGCTATAATTCCTGATAATTGGAACTGAAAATGATAAATTTGACTGTGCCCGTGTGGCTTGCATGCATATAACTGGACTGATTGTGGATCGGGCTGCACGCCGCAGCGAATGCTACGATGATATTGCACTTGGGATGTAGGATCCCCTCCGGAGTCTGAACCCCCACAGTGAGCGCGGGTACCCAAATGGATCGGGTTGTACGCTGCAGCGGTCATGTGCATTGCATTGCATTCATGCTTTGATGTTTATCTGATCTAGTTGTTTCTGTTTTGTTGCCATTTCACCGTTAACTATGCTAAATTGTTAGTGTTAGCTTTACATTGTGGTATTTTTGGAATTTCTTACTTTCAGTCATTATATATGTCTATTACCACTGAGTTGGAAGTACTCACACGTGTGCAGATTCAGGTGCTCCGGGAGCGTAGTCGAGCTGTTTGCTGCTTCCAGAGCTTTCAGGAGTTGTCGAGGTAGCTGCCTGATGTCCGCAGGACCCGGCTCCTCCCCTATCCCTTTTATTTTTTCGCATTTTAGAACATTAGTATTACTGAAGGTTTATTACTCTGTGTTATTAGAGGCTCTAGACTCATGACCCCAGGTCTTTGGGAGTTTTATTAGTGTTATCATGATTCTCAATATTGTTCCTATCTATCAATTGAATCATTAAGACTTGTTATCTGTTATAAATAGTTAATTAAATGGTATTAAGCTTCATGCTCGGATTGAGGGTGTTAAATGGTCAGGCTTGCCTAGCAATTGTGTTGGGCGCCATCACGACCGGGATTGGGGTCGTAATACTCACTCACTCTTTAAAAAAAAAGGCTCATCTATCAAATGATATACATGACTAAAATTTTGAGTAAAATAAAGACTATTAACAACTATCCCCAAAGTATGTTGTGATTTTAAAAGTTATTCTAGTAAGTATTTTACTGATAACTAAACGGAATTTCCCAAGTAGCTAAACAAAAATTGTTACCTAAACCTGTATTAACAGAATTTCAAATTAAAATAATCAAATCACAGAAATCAGTAGTTAATCTAAATGATTCCGACAAAATAAATGCTAAAGACAAAAGACGCTATAGGCGCCCCAAGCGTTCGCTTGTTTTCCTGCTATCCAGTACATTCTAAGGATAATATGTTGTGTACTGGCTCTATCTGGTGGTGATGAGACTCCATCTTTGCGGGTATGGGAGTCTGGCATTAAGACTCCATTATGCTCCAAAGTGTACATTGAGGAACATAATTAGGCACATCATTTAAATGCTACATAGTATAAGAATATTCGCAATGAGATTGCTTTAAAGTTCATACAGCATAACAACCAAACTATAGACAAAATGCACATATGATTATGCTAACAGGAGATTGTGCTTCATTTTTTACTATGGAGGCATGATACAGAGCTTTCAAATAATTACAAAGGCAGAAACACGATTTTAAATGCATGGTGTTTGTAAACAGGGAAGTAATTTTATTAATTAATTTCAATTTGGCCTACTGGTTTGTAAAAGGTTTTAACTCTTAAATAAACAGGATCGGTGCAGCTAATAAGATGAAAAATCACACATTTAAGCAAGTCTTCTCTTTTGCATTTCATGTTCCCACAAACACAAGAGGCCTAGCCATTCCTAACAAAAACTAAATACTGTAGTGTTTTTACATCAAACGATTTACAATCCTTCTTTAAATACTACCTAAAATGTACTTTAGGGTTAATGGGGGCTTGCTTCAGTCAAAGACATGTTGTATTTTTCTTAAGGATTATTGAGATTAATAAATATGTTAAATCTATTCACAAGATCTCTAGACATAAATATGCAGGCTTGTACCAATATCTCATATTAAAAATATAATAGCCTATACTTTCTGTTAGCTAAGGAAATACTTTAAAATCATATAGGCATGACATTTAAATTTTATCAAACCTAAGTCATCTGAAAAAAAAAAAAACAATTTTGAAATTTGTGGTCTTAAAAAGCTTAAAGGGCAAAGCTTTGTGGGGCCATGACTTTTGTGTTGTTATAAAAACTTCTCATTAAGGGTAAAATAAAGAATTTAAAGTTAAATTATTTCCAAATTTAAAAATGTATCATTTATTTTAGAACAGACTAAAATTAAAAGTAGCATAAAAGGGATGGAGTAAAAAAATAAGAGAGTAGCCATATTAATACAACAAGAACAGGCCTTTTCATTTTAGTAACATTCAAATGAAGAAAAGTTTAGACCTAGAATCATGTTCTCTAACAGAATATATATATTTTCATCTATAAACCTGATTCTTGCAAAACAAATAATACAATAACAACTTAAAACTAATCATCGAGGATCTACAAGAAGAAAGTTAAAAATCTAAAACGGGAAAACAAGAATGCTATCAATATCTCATGGTACAGGCAGATTCATAAACGATCTCTAAAAGCTTATGAAATTAGAAAAGAAAGCAACACTGACCTTTTTGTGAGCTATAGGGCAGCAAAATGGTTCAAAGAAAATAGTTAACCACCCATATTATCCACTAAGAAACAGGTTGGATAATAAACTATTTAAAAATGGATCAAATATGGATAAGAAATATATTATTCATTTTAAAATTGGATAACCAATAAGTAACCAATGTATAATAAATGGGTCTAACTTTTACATTTGTAAAGCCTCAAATTGAGGGTTCCTCAAGTTAGGAAAACTAATAATTCTTCCAAAAGTGATCATATACAAGAAGTCATGGATAATATGGGTATTATCCGCCGGTTAACTCATTTTTTATCCGTATTAAATATGGGTCGGATCGGATAATTGATCCGTTTTTCCATTACCTGTTTTCGACCCAGATCATATCCGCCCCGCCCCGCCCGCTTGCCATTCCTATGAGCAGTGAATGGGGCGTCGTCAAGAAGGTCTACAATTTTCGGCCTCTACTACGCAACTCAGAACAAGCGTCAAACTTTGAAACAAATACGGTGACGCCTCTGTTATGGTTAAGCAAAACCAAGAGGCTAAAAGAAAGAGCTTTTAGAGAGTGGTTCTAAGAAGAGTAGCGGGTACAAGGGTCTAAAGCGGCAAGCGAAAGGTCTTGAAAATCTCCACCAAATTTGGTATTTATAGGTATAAAATTAGGGTTCTTAGTTTGGGCGGGATTTTGAAATTAAGTGAAACCTATTGAACAATTGAAATTTGAACGTTGATGTTGCAGAAAATTAAATGAGCCACAGAGCTTCTTGATCCGAAATAGCAATGGAAAGTCTGCCATGGTTGAGCAACAATGGAATTTTGTGAAAAAAAGAAAACACACGACTATTTAGGAGAAAGAGAATAGAAATTAGGGTTAGGAAAAGATATTATGATGGGAGAGATCCTGACCATTAGATTAGATGAATCTACGGCTGAAATTAAATTGCAAAATAAAAATAATAAAAGAAAAGTAAATAAATGCTGATATTTTGGAGTTTCTTGAAGATTTGATCCTAATCGTTTATTTAAAATCTTTGTCTCAGATGTCGCCACATGGACAGAGGAGTGGGGGATGTGTGTGAGGGTGTACTAGACGTGTGCTTGGCGAGTGTTTTGGACTGTTGGAGCCTATGTGGGGATGACATGGAATCTACGTGGAGATGGCGTGGAAGAGAAAATAGAGCAGGTTGGCTGGTGGGTATGTACCTCCAATTTGGACTATTTTTAGTATAATATATTGGGCTACTAACTAGACCTAATTTCCTTTCTTCTTTCCAAATTCTTGGGCTTCTAATAATCAACAATGATATTAATATTAAAAAAATACGCAAGTAACTAACCTATTTATTATACCTGATTATAGTTACTAACATTTAACTAAAATACTAATCGTAAGATGCCGCAAGATTTATTAAATATAATTTTGTAATATTTAAAAGTTATTGCAAAAATATTCTCGCATAGTGAGATAAAAGAAATAAAAATACTTTTCGTGAAAAGTAATAATAAATACTATTAAGGTATAATGATAAAGTCGATAATAATAATAATAATAATAATAATAATAATAATAATAATAATAGATAATAATATACTCACAGTAGTAATAATAATATTAATAATACTATAATAGTGATATTAAGTAAATAATAGTAATAATAATTAGATCCAGTTTGTGCTAAAAATGATAAAATAATTATTCTTACATTATTAGTGATATTAGAAGTTTAAAGAAATAGTTTGGAAGAAAAGAAATACAAAATTGGATGTCAACGGTCCTAGAAGGACAAATTATATGGTAAGCTTAAAGCGTATAGATTATAGACAAATCGGTTTCAAATAAACTTCTTGATAAATAAGATGAGCAAATGATCAAAATAATCATAATAAAGGAGGGAAGTGATCTAGAAAATCACATGACATAACACTTCATAAAATCTCATGAGAGATTCAGGTACCTGAATATATGAATGAAGAGATCTCTATGTTATGTATTTATGAAAAATAAGGAGGTTGAACCGATATAAAATGTTTGTCGACGACATATATAATAGCGCTAAATATATATGAGGATCTTAAGTTTGGAGAAACAATTCTAGTAGAATTTTGTTTCATACGAAAGACATATAGTTTTGGACCTGCAGTTCAAACACTTGAAAGTATAAAGTCAATAATATGTGCAATCAGTTTTCGGTATCTTATTTGTCTAGCATGACATGAAAACTTGATATGCATCTAAAGTCTATTAATTTGACTTATATGACTTAACAATCCCTGAAAGATTTAAATTGCTTAAAGCATATAGAATTCATGGTCATAAAGTACTACATGCTAAGTGCAATTTGTGCACATATGTATCTTGCTATAACTATAAGCATGATAATGTGATAGCAAGGAGTTTCAAGGTGCAACATATTCATTAGAGTTAATATGGCGGATTTATTCACCATATCTTTGCCGACGTCAACCTTCAAAAAGCTAGTGCACCAAATTGGAATGCGAAGGCTCAAGGATGTGAATTGATGCTCTCATCAGGGGGAGTTAATGCGCGTTGCACTCTTTTTCCCTTACAAAATTTTGTCCCACTGAATTTTCCTTGTAAGGTTTTTAATGAGGCATCCAAAAGGCGTATTGTTAGATGTGTGTACTCTTTTTCCCTTTTCTATAATTTTTTCCCACTGGGTTTTATATTAGTTAAGGTTTTAACGAGACACATTATCTGTTGAATAGACATTCAAGGGGGATTGTTATAAATAGAATTTTATTTATGGTGAATGTCTATATTTATAGAGATTCTAGGGATCATTACTTGGTGACTAAATCATTTTTTCCCTATAAATAGAGAGTTCTATTCCATTGTAAATCATCCCAAAATTCAATAAGAATTCTCTCTGTAATATATTCTTCTACGTTTCATAATATATTCTCTCCTCAACTCCTTCTGTTGTTTGAACTTTGAACTGCCAACCAATTCTTTCAACTATGACCATTAGAGTGGGGGAAGCAATAGAAATTGGTTTCTGGGAAGACAGAATGTTCAAGTAGATAAAAAATGAGGGCTGCAATAGGTTAATAATAAACATGCACATATATTTTACCAACAGCACAATTACATTAGATTTTGAACACTTAAGATATTTCTTTTCTTTATTTTGGGGTTTTTGGTAGAATGTAATGAACTATTTCTTGTTAGTTGTCGGAAAAAACCAATTTCTTTTATCCTATTAGTCATTAACCCAATCACTTAAACTAAAATAACTAGGGAATAGATAATATATGTATAATTTATATATAATATTTGTGTAATCGTATATAATCAGTGTATAATTGACATATATTGGCTAAAAAAAGAAATAGTGAAACTCATGGCTATTTCTGTAAAGAGGCTAAATTAAAGCACATCGCATTAAAAAGGGCCTGGTTTTATAGCCGCCGGCCCATTTCTCAAAAGTTAGAGTTAGGGTTAGGGTTTCAGATTTATGATAAATAAAGCTGCAGTTTGCAATCCTTCAACCTCAATAGCTCTGTCTCTCCTTTTCATTCCTCTCCAGAAAGTTCATAGTTTTTTTTTTTAAGTTCAGATTTTTATTGCTTTCTGCAATTGAAAAAACTGGTTTATCTTTTCTGCTACTCTCTGTGATTAAATGGACGCTACATTCGTTTAAAATTTTTTTATTTTTATTTTTTTTTTAAAATTCACTTTTTTTTTTTTTTTGGATTTTTGGAAACTGAGAGTGTATTTTATAGTTGGGAAATGATGATAATATATCGATATATCAGAGGCTCAGTAATCTGTGTTCTGCTGAATAAAATTTTTTGCACGTCAGTCTGATCCCAATTGCGAAATCTTCTGTTGCATTAATTTTTCTCACTAGCTTAAATTAAATTTTGTATTGCTAAATTAAGCAGATTTATTAACCTAATGGTCTATTTTTTCTTGTCCAAAATTAGTGAAACGAATTTAATAATAACATTTTTACTATATGGTTGTGTTTGGTACGAAAGGAAAATGTTTTCCTGAAAAATATTTTCTTGAAAAATAATTGATTTTCTTACTTTGTTTAGATAGCATAAAATATTTCTTAAAAAATATTACATAAATTAGACAAATATTATAGGACAAAATGGGCAAGGATGGGGGAGAGTGGTAGCAGAGGCGAAGGCACACTTAATTTAGGGTGGTCAATTGATCGCCCTTTATCAAAAAATTTATTGCATTAAAATATTTGATTTTTATTTGAACACCCTTCTAAAAATTTATGGCTTCGTCACTGAGCGGTAGTTCAGGTCTAGGCGCCGAGGTGGCAATTTCTAAAAAATATTTCTTTCCTACCAAAACAAACCTGATATTTATTTACATTTTGAAGTTGGAAATTGATGCTAAAGTCTATATGTCCATTAAAATGCGGTTATGCTCTCAACTGGATATTTCTTGGACTTCAATTTAATTCTTTTTGGCTAAATTGGAAATGATTTACAAATTAGAAGGATATTCAAAGCTGGTGCTATTCAAGCTTTGGAAAAGTATATATATATATATATGTATGTATATATATATATATATATGATGGGGTTAATCTTTATTATTCGTGTTCTTTGATACTAGGTTTTTATGATTAATGTTTTTTTTTTATTGTCGATCACCTCAATGTCTTGTTATTTTTATTTTGCTTTATATGGTTTTTTGGTATTGTCCCTTATTTATATTTTCATCAATGTAGTGCCTATGCTTGTCTCATTATTTTTGCGACACTACCTTCCCAAGACCTTACAATATTAGATAATATTGGGTATGTTATTGTTGTTTTTGTTCATCAGAAATACAAAAAGAAAAATATTAATTGGACTAGAAAATGACACGAACGAGTAAAATCTCCCTGTATTTTAGGACCTTGCGTTTCTCCTTGTATTCTTTGACTATACTAAAAACAATAGAAGTGCTAAACCATTTGCATGAGTAGAAATTAATAAATTTTAACCTTCCAAATAAGAACTAGTTAATCTATAGTTAATACTATAAAGTTACAAATATTGTACCTTGAACCAACCCCTAAGTCAACAGTGCACAAGGAAAGAACAATAGATGAGACAATACTTGCAACCTTGTGTAAATTTCGACATCCTTTGACTATTGCACTAACAGGTTGTTTGGTAGGAGATATTAGAAAAAATAATGCAAGTATTAGCTCAATGCATTACTAATACACTATTTGGTACCTTTTTTCAACTTGTGTATAACTAATACTTGTATTAATTATGTGTATAACTAATACTTGTATTAGTTATACACCATACTTGGCATTATCCTATGCATAAGTAATGCATAGAAAATCATGCATTAGTAATACCAAGGCTTTAATGCATGCATTATCATGATTAAAGACAAAATTATCCTTAAAGTCCCTTAAAGCTAGAGAATATGGAGGGCATTTTTGTAAGCAACTATTTTTAAAAAAAATTATGCAATGCATTATAATTTTAAGACACCACACCAAACAATAGATAAGAAATAATATTTGCATAACTAATGCTTGCATTACTAATGCATGCATTACTAATATACTTTATTCCGCATTATTCTTATACACCCTATCAAACGACCCCTAAGAGTTTGTCTTGTGTCAAGGGGTGTCAACCCCTTGTATATATTCAATTTTTTTAAAAAAATACCTATTTACGCATTGTTATTTTTCAGCTAATGGATGTCGGTTGACACCCATAAGGCCCCGGAGACAACTAATTATCATGTTATTAACGATTAGGTTTAAACAAACTTATTTTAGTCCTTTAGTTCTATGTCCCCGTTGTTTAATTGACCTACTCATTATGCATTTTTAGGGTTCGTTTGTAGGGAAAAAAGTTGTTTCGGAGTTATAATGATGTGATTAAAATATGTGGAATAAATAATAACATGATTATTTAGTAAATAAAGTTTTATTGAAAGATATTCGGTTCATTTGACTAAAAATGGGATATATGCGGTATAATATAAATATGTGTTTAGTTTATGCTAGATAAGTTAGTATAAGCTTTTATTTTTAATTTTAACTCGGACTATTTAAAAAACTTTGGGAAAAGAGCCTTGGAGAAGGGCATTTTTGTTATTTTAGTATTTATTCCGAGATTAATTAATCCTGAGATTATTATTTCACCCACAATGTGAGATAGAATAATATTGAATTGTGGGACTAATTAATCCCTGAATTGTTAATTATGGATTCAAAAATTCAACTAAACACAAAACAAAAAAATCTCGCATCTAATCTTGGAGTTATTATCCATTATCCCTCGCATCAAACAATCCCTTAAGGTTTTCTCGATGTTTTATATTCTTGTATGCACACTCATTTCAATTCCTCTGGACTACCGATGATGGGTACCATATTATTTTTGTAGTATATAAGGGACAATTCTCATTGTATGAATTAGTTTTTGGAATTGAGTTAGACCAATGCGACTATGATTAAGTGCTAGAAGTTCACGTGGCACATCTCTATTTTTGGTATAAAACATTATGTTCTTCGTCTCAAACTATATGTCGTGATTTCTAAAAATAGCAGTCTTAAATTATTTGTCATTTTATCATTTTAGAAGTTCAAGAAAAATAAATTATATTTTTTTCATTTTATCCTCAATAGTAATTGTTCTTAAAAAAGGAGATAGCACATAATTAGAGTAAATATTCAATGAAGAAAGACCATATCTTAAGATATAAATAAAGGTAAAATAGTCTAAAATTCTTTTTAATTAACACCTTGTTTGGATCGTTGTTATATATCGTTTCATAATATATCGTATAATATTGTATTATACTGTATTATTTTGATGTATACAATATTTGGATAGATTGTATTATTTTCCATTATTTCATGATGTCATATACCAACAATATAAAGAATAAACTTGCAATATTATAAATAAAAATTAAGATGCGAGTTAGAATTATTATATAAAAGGGTAGGATAAAAGATAAAATAAAATTATTTAATTATTATATTATAAGTGGGAAGCCTTTAAGTCCAAGTTGAATTACGAAATTATCCCCTCGAAAGCTGAGTGACCTTTTTACCCTTCAAGAAAATAGTACTCCAATAATAATAATAATATACAAAATAGTAAATACACTTAAATAGTGAACTTTTAATAATCATAAAGATAATGCAAACAAACCTTTTCTATTATGGATCATTATTAGGTTCCTTAAGCTTATACATTCTAATTATTCAAATAATCAACTTTTTACTAAGACCTTTGGTATTCTCTTGAACGACATGCATTTACACTTGATGAATTTATATTTTCTGTGGTAATAGATAATAATTAATGTTGGTGCACTATAAAGTGCAACCTTTCATATTGTAATGGGTAGAGCAACCGTTAGTAAATGCAATAGTCAGTCACTTTCTTCAATTATCTCATCAATTAAAAAAGATCAATAGTTACACAATTAAATTGTTACTCAATTTTCTCATGAAACGCATCAACAATCAATTAAATTCTGATAGATAATTTGCTTTTGTATGTAAGTAGAGTTGGAGATGATCAATATAATTGAAATACTCCACTTTCCATATGAACTTTAAAGTATTTTATTAAACTTATTTGTTCACCTCAAGCAACATACACATCTGTTATGCAAGTTTTATCAGGTTAGTTTATTTTATTTTTGTAACACCTATGGGCATTCATGAAATTATATATTCTTGTTTATGCGAGTTTGTCTTGGAAACACTTCCTGCTATTCTTTAGTATGAAATAACATTATTTTTCTGAAAATCGTATTCCAGTAACAAATAATACATTAGGTATTTGGAAGTTAATTGTTGTGTTTGTTGTGAGAGGTAGTTTTTTTGGATATCAGAAACCATAAAGGATCATTTTTATCATAGTATTTAGATATTATGGTAATATTGTTTGCGTATGATACAACAACAACAACACCAACAACAACCCAGTATAATCCCACTTAGTGGGTTCTGGGGAGGGTAGTGTGTACGTAGACTTTACCCCTACCCTAGGGTAGAGAGGCTGTTTCCAAATAGACCCCCGACATCCTTCCCTCCAAGAACTTCTCACCTTGCTCTTAGGGAGACTCGAACTCACAACCTCTTGTTTGCATATGATAATCCTTCAATAATTAATATCAGATAATACTTAGGCGTAGTACTGTTCATATGTTCAAGTAGAAGAAATTAAATCCAATCAAATTGAGTTGACCATGAGCCTCTTATTTTGCCTCTAAACCTTGCAGTCACTGACTTCTAAGGTAACTCTTACAAAATTAGAAAATAGAAGAATAAGAGATGATGATCTAAATTTTTGTATGAAAAACTATAGAAATAATGCTTTTTGTTTTTTCTATTATCATCTTTTATAATTGAAACAAATTCTTCGAGTACATTATTTATGTTATTTTTAGAAAAATGTTATTCCCATTAATATAGGGTACACGCGCAACGAGCGTACCCAGAAACTAATTATATGAAAAGGCAAGACGAGAGAAGAAAAATAAGTGAACGGCGCGATCATACCAAATTGATTGTTCCATAAAGTGACACTTTTCATCTTTATATAACGACGGATTTAACGATACGATGCAATCAAATTTAAGTAACAATCAAAATAAATATTATATTTAAAGCACTAATACGAAATAATACAACAAGTAATAACCCTCTAAACAAGTTGTAGTGTATCTTTAGGGGTGTGTAAGAGAAACACGACAAATAATTAAGACGGATACTGTAAGTGCAAGTAAGATTTTCACCTCGATTTAACAAACAATGTTTAATTGAAACATGGAGTGTGAATCAATGGGAAAAGTGCAGTAGATGCATCACAGGTGTACGAAAAATTTGATTTTGTACCTCACACAATTGACACTAGTTGTATGAGGTCTCTTTTTTGTCTCACAGTTGTGTGGGTCCCAGAATTTTATAAGATATGAGTCCACAAATATGTAAAATAAAAAGAGACCTAACACAACTATTGTAAGTTGTGTGAGACACAAAATAAAATCACTCGTGATGTACATGCGCTTTGTATCCTCTTTGTTTTAATTCTATGAAAGTTTAAACTAAAGTTTATATTGCTAAAATTAAACAGATTTGTTACTCTTCTATGTTTTCTTGTCCAAAGTTAGTGAAACGAGCTTAATACTCCCTCCGGTTTATAATAAGTGTTCAATTTGATTTTTTATTTTGATTCAAAATAAGTGTCGAGTTATATAATCAAGAAAAAATTCAATTTGTTTTTACAAAATAACCCTTATGTACATATCCCTAAAAAGTTTTCATACTCCTCACATTAAATGGTTAATTAGGAGTAGTTTAGTCATAATAGGTATTTTTATATAGAATTTGGTATTTTCTTAATGGGCGTGCTAAAAGCAAATTTGACACTTATTGTGAACAAGAGGAGTAATTAAGTATATGTTTACTGGTTTTGAAAATTTAATCTACTTTGGCCTGTGCATCATCATTTGTGTCCTAATTGAATAAAAGCTTGGACTGGGCGTGTGTATGGTTTGTTAAAGATAGATTTTTTTTTTTATTTTTGTTGTGTATATATGGCTTGAGGATTGTCAAGAACTGACTAATTTTACACTTGTTGTCCTCCTTTTAAAGGTTTTCTAGGAGCTCAAACGAGTGGCTTTTACGTATGTTTGGTAGTGGCGGAACCAGAATTTTTTTTAAGGGGTATCAAAATATAAAAAAATAGATACACCAAAAAGTTTAGAGGAGTCAACATGTAGTAAATATATATAAAACAGAAAAATTCATCTAGCAATATAATGTAATTTTCTGGCGAAGGGGTGTCGAGGTACAGAGGATAATGTTTTCCTGAAAAAATATTTTTTTAAAAAATAAATGATTTTCATACTTTGTTTAGGTAGCGGAAAATATTTCTTAAAAAATACCCTTATATAATTTAGAACAATGTAGGAAATAAAATGGATAAGGATGGGGGAGGATGGTAGGTCGGGATCTAGGGACCTAGGTAGCGATTTCTAGAAAATGAGTTCCTTCGTATCAAACATTCTATATTTAATTGTATTTTGGAGTTGGAAATTGATGCTGAAGTAAATATTTCTATGATTAATTATAAATGCGGTTGTGATCACTTTTGGAGTTATTTGAGTGCTTGGATAGACTATAAAAGTATTTTTAAGCTAAATATTTTTAAGAGAAACTATCAATTATGTCTATTTATAAGTAAAAATTGGTCAATTCGTAAATATTATTAATATTAGTCAATTAGTTATTTGTAGCCAAAAAAAAGTTAAATTTTTGTTTTTTTAGTTGGTGCTATTAAAATAGATTGGGTACATATTGTGTATCATTTGTGTATCGTATCTGTATCATATTTGTATCAAATGTATATATATGTTAACTTGTGTGTGAGATAAATGCGTGATACATGTATCGCAAAAGAGCCTTTTGAACTCGATTTGAACTACACATTTTGAAACTATATCATTCTAAAACACATCCAATCTTACGTAAGTTTGTATATTGACTCATCTGTATGTTTTTAATAAATTTCAATCATACCCATTGAAAAAGGACCCCGTTTGCTTATTTTTTTGAATCTTGTATATAGTCCTTTTGTATCTCATCACCTTATTTGCTATTTCATCCATGAAATTTTTTTTCCGTCTTACGTCTAATTTTGCTAATCATGCTTAAAAACATGAAATGAGATCTTTGCGGTTGATTTTTAGAGAAAAAGAATCTTATTTATTTGGGTTTTCAATTTTTATTTATTTGACTAGTTTTAGTAAGTATAATTAATGGCTAGAGATTAATAAATTAAAACTTATTTTAGGCATTTTTGTAAGATTCCCTATTTTTAAGCTAAATACCCAAAACAAGCCTTTATAGATGGACTTAAGCTTTATTACTCACTTTTAATATCACTTTCAGTATCAGAAATACAGAAAGAACATTAATTGGACAAGAAAAGGCAATTACATTATAAGGTGGTCTTAATTGAACAAATTGAGAAGGCTTAAATTGAGATAGCATGAAATTCTAATTTACACTAACGAGTAAAATTTTCTTGCATTTTAGGACCTTGAGTAAAATTACCTAATATTTTAGGACCCCATAATAACAATAACGAAAATTCTAAACTATTAGCTTAAGTAGAAATAATAATTTCTACCTTTTAAACAAAAACTAGCTAATCTATAGGTATACCATGAAGTGACAAAAGTTATATCTTGAACCAACCCCTAAAGCAAACATGAAACATGCACGAGGAAAGATCAGTAGATGAGACAATTAATTATCATGTTATCAACGATTAGGTTTAATCAAACTTATTTTAGTTATGTCCTCATTGACTAAAAAAAGGATATACGTGGTATACTATAAATATATGTTTGGTATATACTAGATAAGTTAGGATAGACTTTTATTTTCAATTTTAATTTTTGATTGTTTAAAAGACTTTGGGAGAAAACCCTTGGAGAAAGACTTCTTTGTCATTTTAGTTTTATTTCGGGATTAACTAATTCAAGGATTATTATCTCACTTTTAATGTGGCATATAATAACACCCAATTGTGGGATTAATATCCTTGAATTGCTAATACTGAATTCAAAACTTCAACTAAACTTAGAATAAAATAATCTCGCATATAAACCAAAGATTATTATCCCTTATCGCACATACCAAATGACCCATTAGAGTTTTTCTATGTTTTCTTACGTTTTCGATAAAACCTTCTTGTATGTAGACTTATTTCAATTCCTGGTCTACCGATGATGGGCACTATATTATTTTTTGTAGTATATGAGGGACAGTTCTTACCTTATGAGTAAATTTTTTGAGTCGAGTTAGATCAATGCGACTATGATTAAGTGCTAGAAGTTCATGTACAAATACATAGCACGTATCTATTTTTAGTATGAAACATTACACTCTTCGTCTCAAACATATGTCATGATTTTTAAAAACTGTTGTCTCAAATTATTTGTCATTTTAAAAGTTCAAAACAAAAAAGATTGTATTTTTCCATTTTACTCTCAATAGTAATTGTTCTTGAAAAAGAATATAGTACATAAATTAATGGAAAAAATGCAATTGCTACATCACAGCTGTACATGTGCTTTGTATCCTCTTTGTTTCAATGCTATCAGGGGCGGAGCTAGAGAAGAATTTATGGGTTCGGACAAGCCCAGTAATTTTTGTATAGATTTCATATTCGTATTAGAATATTCATTAAATATGTATAAAGATTTAATTGCGAACCCAATAATATTTAACCAAAAAATAAAATTTTGGTCAATATTTTATTTTTAGAAGAATTCGAGTTACTGATAATCGAAAATGAACAACAAAAATTGATTTTAATAACAATAAAATAGATAGCAGAAAACAAAGTAAATCAGTGTATTCCAATAGTGTTTCGTATCCTTACAAATGACCAGACTTCTCCTTTAGCCATCTCTAAGATATACGTTTTTTATTTGTCATAATAAGGCCATTATCGATAATTAAAGGCATTAAATGCTACGTTACACAATCATTATAATTTAATGTAGATTCTCTAACGTTTTTGGTATTTAATGCTTATTAAATACCATATCTGTACTCTCTTGTGCTATCAGATTCATTCTCCCCAATTTTGGATATAAATAGGTACGAGTGTCGAGCCTTTTGAATATCTGCTCGTGCCTCTGCTTGTGTTTTTGCTCGTATCCGTTGTAACTCATGCCTCTTTACTAATCATCACTCTTTGACCAGTCTTCGTATTATGACATTTCATTTTTTAATGAATTTAATATATATAAACTGAATTTTTCCCAATACAAGTAACTAAAAAAATATATGAGTTCGGTGACAAATTCAGAACCAATAAACTTAAAATTCTGGTTTCGCCTCTAAATACTATGAAAAATCACATGTAACTTCTACTAGTTATAATCTACATCTAAACAAAGACTCCAGTCATGACTCACTGTTTTCCAAAAAAGATGTAGACGACAATAGGAATCATATTGCTACCCAGTAAAGATTCTTTGCCAGATGCGTTTAGTTTGGTTTTTGGCAAAGCATAGGGTCATACTAAAGGTGTTAAACGGGCTGGGTCAGACCGGTTCCGGACCGGCCCAGACCGGTAGAACCCGGAACCGGCCCAGACCGGTAAGGGGGGGCTG
>MU772944.1:20504-41540 GCA_026770625.1 Nicotiana glauca | reverse complement strand
ATCATATATATAATCAAAATAACATGAAAATGTGATTATTTAGGGCGTGATCATAGTCAAATTCACCTATTATCAGATACCAACAATTATCCACAATATACATGCATTCTCAACAAGGCTTCCAAATCAGAAGATTCAACTTTGTAACGATCCGACCAGTCATTTCATGAATTACCGCTCCGTTTTTATTATTTCTACTTCTTTATATCTTGTTCAGTCGTATTGTAAGGTATTGAGTTGGTTGGTTCGAGTTCGGAATGGTTTTGGAAAGGCTTGAGACACTTAGTCTCTTAAGTTGGTCCTTTTATTGGAAAAGTAAACTGAAAGTTGACTTATGAGTAAACAATCTAGGAATTCGGTTTTTATGATTCAGATAGCTTCGTGACATGATTTGGGACTTAGGAGTGTGATCGGAATATATTTTGGAGGTCCGGAGTAGATTTAGGCTTGAATTATTGGAATTTTGGCATTTCCCGGTTAATAGGGGAAATTTTGATATAGGGGTCAAAATGGAATTTTGGAAGTTGGAGCAGGTCCGTTGTGTCATTTTTGATGTGTGCGCAAAATTTTAGGTCATTCGGACGAGGTTTGATAGACTTTTTGATCGAAAGCGAAATTTGAAAGCTTTTGGAAATTCTTATGCTTGAATCCGATGTTAATTTGGTATTTTGATGTTGTTTGGAGCATTCCGAATGTTGGAACAAGTTTGAATGATATTATGGGATGTATTGGCATATTTGATTGGGGTCTTGAGGTCCTCGGGTGAGTTTCGGGTGGTTAAACAGATCAAATCCTTGTTTTGCAAGTTGTAGATTTTCTGTTGTTCCTGTTACAGACTTTTGGCCTTCGTGTTCGCGAGAGGGCTCTCGCATTCGCGACGGGATGAGTAGTGAGGCAGTCAATTTGTCCTTCACGTTTGCAATGTTTGTTCCGCGTTCGCGAAGGGCGAAGTTCAGTGTGCATCGCGAACCCGATGAGGTTCCCGCGTTCGCGTGGAGTAATAGGAGCACTACAACATTTTAGGCCTTTAACCAGACTTGAAAAGTGTGGCCTAAATTCAAAAGCCACACTTTTCGACCAACGGCAACGCTTTTCGAGGGGTGGCCTAAATGAGTGTAACCTTTCACCTAAAGGAACGCTTTATAAATGTTGCTTTAGAAGCCACGCTTGAATAGCGTAGCTAAAAGACTCTCAAAGGCCAAGCTTATCAGGCAACGTTTTTCAGATACCAAGCAACACATTAAAAGTGTGGCTTTAGTTACTCTTTAGACTACGGTTTCAAGTCTAGCTTTTCCTATTATATAGCCATAAAAATTTTCAGTCGCTATAGGGCCACTATTTTTGAAGTGTGGCAATTTTTTTTTAAGCTATAAAATATTTGCTTATTTGTACAAGCCATTCTTTTGTGGGTAATAAATTATATTTTTGTATATATCCTATAATCACATTTAAGTTTGAAAATCTCAAGTACTCAATTAATAAGAAGATAACAAAAGAATAATTCAAAAATAAAATAAATCTCATGTAATACATCAATGAATAAAACAAATTGTTTCAAGGTGCAAGCTAGCAACTAACTTTACAAATCCAAACGTACTATTATAGTATCGGGAATACAAAAACTTTAAATTCCCATAGATGAAATTGTCTTGCGGCTACCATTTTCAATTGCCTATCAGAGGTTTCCTACATATGTAAAATAAAATTATTAATCAGAGAGAAATCAAAAGTATGCAAGTGCAGACTTAGCGCAACAAGGCAGAGCTTGCCCCTCGAAAACTTAAATACCAAGCACTTCCAAAGAACATATATCTGCTAAAAATATAAGGCTTAAGCCTAACCCAAACTAGGAGGGATAGGCTATACTACTCAATATTCATCAACATTCTTGTCAGTTATATTTTTGCTTTATCATCAGCATTCCATTGTATATTTGTATTGTTAGTTAACCATTTACATTCAATTCAATTTACATTTTATTTCCCAACTCAACCTGATTAGTTTTCCTTTTTCGTTAATTAACTTTGATCACTTATCTTAAATGAAAATTTTAATCATTCTATTACTAGCTGGCTTACATCTTCATTTCTTTCAATTCTACTTAAATTATTTTTCAATCTCAACATTAGCTAATAATAATACTTCTACATACTATTTGATAGATTTTCCCTAGCTACTAATATTTTCAGAATTTTAGACTATATTATAGGTACTTCTCTATAAAATTCTAAAACAAATGGTGTCTTACCCTTCACTCAAGTAAGAAAAGTCAAATTTGCTCTGCACTATCCAAAATTGACCAAAAATAGGTGTAGCGTGTCATGGTAACCTAAACACTGAAAAAAATACCTTTTCAAGAATCAGATCATGAGTTGATCCAGGGGAATATAGAACATGTTGGCCTCACAACCCATGTACTATTTGCTATCAACTAACCCTCCTACAAGATTATCAAGTTTCACATATGAGTTAATACGAAGGATGAACTCACTACTTTCAAATAATAAGACCAACACATTTATAAGATGCCAAAATTGTTCGATATGAATGAGATATACATATAAAAGGCCCAAAACAAATTATTGTGAGCACGTGATTTTTGCCCTATACGAGAATTACTCCCAAAAATTCAAAATAAAATAATTTTTTGTTTGTTCGCAATTGTTGTAAATTTTGTATTATTATTTGCATTTGTCGTTGCATGTTTATTTGTTTCAATTAAGAAAAAATATAAAATATATTGTATTTTTGCATTTAGGATGTATTAGGAATAATTAAGTTTGTCTTACAAAAAAAAAATTAAAAAAATATGTATTTTTGCATTTTTAGCATTTAATGTCCAATTGTGTGATTTTGCTTTAATTGGTATTTAATTAGTGGGGTTAATTGTTAGTAGGAGTTAATTAGTTATTTTTGATAATTCAACTAGGTGTTGTAATTTAATTTAGGGTCTTTAAGTTTAATTTTGGAGTAAATAAACGACAAGAGAGCAAGAAATATGAAAGGAAGATCTGACTGTGCCTCTTATTATAATTTGAATTAACCTGGCCCAAGTGTCTCACAAGTCCAACCCAAAACCCACCGGGTCAACCCGACCCGATCTGCCCTCATACTAGACGACCACTCTTCCTTCACCTGAACCAGCAACGAGCAGCGATCAACAGCGAACAAAACGACCCCCCTCCCTTCTGAACTTCATCTTCTCCGTCACACAGTTCGCCGGAAACACACACACACATGAAAAAATGAGACAAAACGGAAAAGAGAAGTAAGTGAAAGAACGCTTCAAAAAAATAGCAAGTATTTCAGCTCCGAAACGCAGCAATAAGAGCTGCTCGAAACCATCCCAAGGCTTGCCGAAATACCTCAATTGAAGAAATCCTATCTATCGAAGTTTCATCAGCAATACTCCAGTCGTCGAAGATCAGCTCGAATCCGATGGAGTTTGTTTAAGGTCTTCTTTCAGTGTTCGATTTTTCGTTTGCGTTTGTTGTTGGAGCTCGGATTGCAACAATGGATTCCTTTCTCTGTGTTTTCTATCACTTTCTTTTTGCATATGAGGTCAGTACGTTCAATATATTGTTAGTGTTCATTCATTTTTATCTAAGGTTAATTGTGATTTTGTTCCCAATATAGTTAGTTTATTACCCTGTATCTGTGTGAATCAATTTTGACCTTACTAGTTCAATACAATAGTTCTTAATCATTGAATCCTTCATCTTGGTTGTAATGCTGTCAGATTTAACTTGAAGTTCAGTTGCTGATTGAGTTTAGTGATTTGAATCTACTTGTTTGTTCAGTTAAGTTTGTTCTGATATGAATCTGACCATGTTGATGTGTCCTAATGTTATTCATTCAGTTTAGTTTCATTACTCAATTGTTAGATGAATTGGTTATAGCTGATATGATTTTGTACAGGTTCAAAGGGTGTTGGGGTAGGATAGTAATTTCAGTAGTTACAGGGGTATTTTTGGGACTTAAAAGTGTAAAAAATAATTAGTTTAAACATTCTGCCAGTAGGTACTAATGAGCCAATAAAGTAATATATTTGTTTAATAAAGGTGGGGAACAAGACATAATAGTATGAGGAGGGTTTATGGGAAGTAATTAAAATATGTTACCCATGCTAGGAATTAAAATAAGAAGGGACATATAGTAGTGGGGGATAAATGAATTAAAAAAGGATATTAGACACATAGTAATGGGCTGTCAGGGAATATCATGGGCAAGCTGATTTTCCCTCAATTGTTTAAGAGTCTAAGGGGCTGATATAGTTTGCATATAAGTAGGGGGAGTTTGGACAGAGTTAAGGACTAGTTTTTGAACTTTGAAAAATTATTTTTCTCAGAAAGTTTAAGGAGTCAATTAGTTCAACTAATACTGTTTAATTGAAAACTAAAAGAGAGCTCCAGCTTTAACTGTCAAGTTATATTTTCGAGTTCATCTTTTGGTTGTTGGTACTGCATTCCGATTGGTATTTGGTTGAAACTAAGCTGTTTTGGGGTCAGCTATTGGGTGTTGTTATTCTGTTGTTTGCTGGGTTTTATTTTGGTCGATTTGGTACTGTCTTGGCTGTGTTAATTGCTTCATTAGCTGTTGCTGGTTGTCTGCTGTTGTATTGCTGTTGCAACTGTTGTTGTATTGCTGCTGCTGATCTTCCTTTTCTCCCATTGTAAATATTTTCAGGTACACTTCCTGTTTCATTGAAATGTAGAATCCCAGTTGAGAAAGTGAAATGAAAATGTGCAGCAAAGGCGTTGATTCCGAATTTCTGTTTCAGCATTTAAATTCATAGCTGTCGGAATTTTCTTCTATTTTGTTTTTTTATCAAATGGACTGTAAACTGCTATATCTCGGATTCAATGAGTCTATTTTACATGTGGAGTACTAGTTGTAGCTGTTGTTAGTTTAGCAGAGTAGATTACATTAATTTTAGTTAATCTCCTGTTGTATGTTCTCTTAATATATATGTTTAAAGGCAGTCCCTAAAATGAGATAGAACATTTAGTCAAATACCGTTAGTATTCAGCCGGGCTAAACTGATTTTGCAGCTTGGTTATTAACCTTTTTAGGTCAGTATAATTTTATAAGTGTTAGCTTTAGTTCACATTGTAATAACCTCACACGGATATGTGTTTTAAATTTAGTTAATACATGAAAGTAAAATAGTCCTTTAAAGTTAATGTGGTAATTTTGGCAAAAACTCGAGAACAAAGGTTCAAGTTGATAAATTCGTTTATTGTAAATTGTTGAACACACTTGTACAAATGTAGAGTAACTTTAATAAACATTTAGTATAGTTAAGATTGCGGATCCATTTGGTTTAAAGAAGTAGCCTATTTACAAGATTTTCGGGCCTTACCACTCCTTTGAACGGCCCAGGTCCAGTCAGATTCATGTGCTCGTATGGACCTGGGCCAAGGCATATGACTAACTATCCTTTCGCACAAGTTCGAGTGCAATTTTCCATTTGCGTTTGTTTAATCTAATAACTAATAAGTTAGGGCCTTTTCAAGCATGTTAATTACTTAAGACTTTTCTTTATTTCTAGAGATAAAGATAAATAGCAAATCGTAGTTGCTTTTAGGTTGGCCTTTTAAATAATAAATGAGATGACCCTCGCTAGGCAAAATATATAAATTACGGGGCCCTCGTTAAATGTATATAAATACTTAGATTTCGGGACGGGCTTGTTTAGCGAATTTCACGGCCTTCCCCAAAATAATAATGCGTTAGTCTCTTTAGGCGCGTGTTTAATAATTCTACCTTCTTAAATTCGGGTGCATATTTATGTGACCCAAATTCAAATCTCAACGGAGTCGAAATATGTCAATAACCATGGGTACATTGATGTGACGAGGTTTGAGATTTGTTTTCACAACGTTACAATTCTTATAAAATAATAATAATCAAAAGCGGTTAAAAGGTAAAAATGCACATAGGTTTGAACATGTACTAAAATCAGATAATTAAGTCGAATATAATAGTTAAGCGACCGTGCTAGAACCACAGAATTTGGTAATGCCTAACACCTTCTCCCGGGTTAACAGAATTCCTTATCCGGATTTCTGATTCGTAGACTGTAATACAGAGTCAATTTTTTCCTCGATTGGGGATTCAAACTGGTGACTTGGGATACCATAAATTTCTCAAGTGGCGACTCCAACTCTTAATAATAATCCTATTTCGATTGTCCTTTAATTGGAAAAACTCCCTTTATTATACTCCATTCACGGGGTGCGTTAGCGTAAAAAGGAGGTGTGACAGCTCTGACGACTCCACTGGGGATAGACCCAGAACCACTGGTTCAGGGTAAGAAATTCGAGCTTGGAATAATTATTGTATTTGGCTTATTTATTATCTGATTTTTATTTGATGTTGTGGCTTAAATGTGGTTAATATTACTTTTTTATCGCTTTGATAATTTTTGAATTGTGTATATAAACTGTCTTCTCACGCACCTCCTCTGAGTCTTCTTGAAATTAAAATAGGGCATTTGCTTGACATAGCCCGCTTTCTTTAAGATAGCTGAGGTGCTTGACACCTGGTGAAGAATTTTAGTCACACATGTTTTAGGCGGGGAGCACCACCCCATAAGCCGGAAAGCAATGCTACCGGTACACTGACCCTCCTCGGCTCGAGTTGTTCGCTCGGGTAAGCCAGGTCTAGAACAATAAACCCAGATTTTAAACCTAGAATAACAAAACCTCATGCCGGATCCCTTGTAGGAACGATTGGTTGCATCATGTGCATTTGACTTTGGAGGCTCAACACATGGGTTGGGTCTGTCTAGGACAGGTGTACCTGAAATGAAAATAACCATCCTGATGCATCTTACTACTTGTGCATTGTATTTGCTTCAGACTTGCATGTTGACCGGCTTTGAATATTGGGAAAATTTGATATATATATATAAAATAAAATAAAAAGAGAGAAAATAGCAGTGTGGATAGTTAATAACTTATTTTAGAAAAAAAAACCAATGTCCAAATAAGGTCGAAACTCTGCCAAATTTTTAAAAAAAAAAGAAGGGTGAAAAATTATTTTTGTTTTTGAGAAAATAGTTTGTGAAAAATAAAATAAAAGAAGAGTCATGTTTTCAAAACAGTTTGTTTTATTTAGCCGAACTACGCCGGTTTGATTCTCACAGGATATGAGATACATAGGCAGCGCTCATTGGGTCCAACCTCCCCTATTGCAAAAATAGCCAAAAATATCAAATTTTAATTTTTGTTATAAATAAGTCGGGCGATGCCGTTCTTATCAAATATAGCCAAGTGTTCTCGAAAGGGACGGCGGAAGGCTGACTTTGCATAAACGGCCACCCTTGGTCATTTTTTTAGATTTTTGGTCGGTTGACTCACACAGCCTTAAAATTTTCGTCCCCGAGGTGCTGAAATGCGGTGTTTTCAGTACTGGGTCCTTTATTTTAATTCAGAAAAAAAAAGAATCATGAATAAGTCGGGTGATGCCGTTTTGTCAAAAATAGCCGAATGTTCCCGAAAGGGACACCGGAAGGCTGACTTTGCACAAACAGCCACCTTTGGGTCATGCTTTGGATTTTTGGTCGGTTGACCCACACAGCCTTAAAATCTTCGTTCCCGAAGTGTTGAAAGGTCGTGTATGCAAAACCAGGTCTTTTATTTTAAAAACAAGAAAAAGAGCGAACGGGCAAGTGAATGTCGTTTGGATTTTTGGTCAAAATAAGTCAAGCCAGCTTCGGTAGTGTTTTAAACCGTTCTTGCCGAGATAGCCTTAGAGTATCTTTCAGTTGTCGAAAGGCTATTTTCGTAAAAGAACGGACAAGTTTGTAAAATAATCCTTCCCGGCCTCAAAATTCACGTGAAATTGAGAAGGGGCCACATTTGCAAAAAGTAGCCATTTGGTTGAAATTGGCAAACAGGGAAAGGAAGCTAGCCGTTTGTTTTTGAGTTTGTAATTCTTTTGATTAGAATATGTGGGTTGTTTGATTTTTAAGTTTGTAGGTCATCTTTAAACCTTCGAAACCCAGCCTGTTTTATCATGAAAATTGAAAATTCCAAAAAATGTTTCATTGTTGTTTACCTTTCATTTGTCCGAACTATGCAAGGTCCGATTCATGCGGGGTCATGATACGTAGGCAATCTCCATAAGATTCGACCACAAAAAAAATAATAATAATAAAAAAAAAGAGGGGAGATGAAAAAAAAAACGTGAAAAATATTGATAATAATAAGGACTGACTGAGTCCATTCTAATATTGTTTTGTTTCGAATTGTAAATAAAGTTGAGGTGGTCGGTTTGTGGCAAGCGGACAACACAAGATCCGAGAAAAAGTGATGACTGACATTGAAGTGGTTGCAAATGCTCAAAGGACTCAGGGTCAGAGCGTTCAGCTAGAGTCTACCATGGTTGAGGAAAATAGAACATCGAAACAGAAAATGACTAAAATGTGTCAAGCATGGGCCAAGGGTTGAGGAGAGCCTCACCATGAATCACAATTTGCTACACAACAAGAGCACCACTCCTATTCGTTTGATCTCTCGGCAAACGTTGAGAAGCCTGCCCGAGAGATGGTACAAGAGGAAATAACCCAAAGAGTGAAAAGCTTAGAACAACGGTTGAAAAACGCGCAAGGGGTGGCAGGTCAAAAGAGTGTTGCTTTCAAAGATCTATGTCTGTTCCCCGATGTCCACTTGCCGCCTGGTTTCAAGATTCCCAAATTTGAAAATTACGATGGACATGGACACCCCATGGCCCACCTGAAAAGGTATTGCAATCAACTAAGAGGTGTGGAGAGAAATGAAGAATTGCTAATAGCTTACTTTGGGGAAAACCTTACGGGAGTAGCATCTGAATGGTTTTTAGAACAAGACACATCTTGCTGGAACGTCTGGAATGACATGGAACATGCATTTGTCAAACAGTTCCAATACAACATCAACATTGTCCCAGACCATATTTTCCTTTCAAATCTGAAGAAGAAACCAAGTGAAAGTTTCAGGGAATATGCCATTAAATGGAGATAGCAAGCAGCCCAAGCTAAGCCACCCATGGATAACCACGAGTTAATCACTATCTTCCTTCAGGCTCAAGAGCCGGATTACTTTTAGAACATGATGTCCGCGGTTGGTAAATCCTTCTTGGAGGTAATCAAAATGGGAGAAATGGTAGAGAACGGTCTTAAGACAGGCAAAATTATAAGTCAAGCAGCTCTCAAAGCTGCAGCTCAGGCTATCCAAATTGAATCTGGTGACACGAATGAGAGGGATGAAGAAGTCATGATGACGTCAGGGTCAATAAGAGGTCCCATAAGAACACCTCGATGGTATGCGCAGCCTCGACAAGTTTTCCATAACCCCCTGAGCATTACTATCCACCTCAGAACCCACCGTACTCAGTTGATCCACCCTAGTATGTTGTCCAGCCATCAAATCATCCAAGAAAGCGAGCACGAGCATCACAAAATCTCCACCAGCCTCTGCAGAATTTCCAAAAACATTATAACCCACATCTAAGCCAGGGGTATAGAAGGGAACAAAAGCTGAAAGATAATTTTACACTAATAGGAGAGCCCTATGCAAGCTTATTTGAGAAATTAAAGTAACAGGACGTGATTGCACCCATTCCTCCAAATCATTGTTGACCCACATGCTAGGAGCTTTGACCCATCTAAAAGGTGTGAATACCATTCCAATGCCCAGGGGCACAACGTGGAAAGTTGTCGGGATCTGAAAAGGGAAATAGAAAGGATGATCTAGGAAAAGTTGATTGTAATTCAAGACAGTGACACCCAGAATATCACGCTGAATCCTTTACCTACACATGATGATGCACACTTTGTGGGGATGATGCCTGGTGACATGGGGTATGAGAATCCACTCGAGAATTTGCCGACTGAAATTGGAGAAGGCCATATTGATTCTGATAATCAAATTTATGGCTAAATGTCAAAGCTTATCAATTGAGAAGTCATTCAGGAAGGAATTTTGGTGGCTCATTTTGTTGTCATTTCTGTTGTCCGGTTTATTTCAGGATTGTAATTCAGATGTTGTCTTGTAACTCAAACCTTTCTATCTTTTGATTTTGTCCAGTCTCTTCGGTCGTAGTATCTCATTTAATAGTGTCTAGGTTTGTTCTAAGGGTTGTAACCCCAGTTTAGTTTGTTTGTTGTTCGAGTTGTTGTTTCGTCGGTTAATGCAATGACCTATTTTTCTATTATTTCTAGACATTTTCTGTTGTATAGTCCTCTTCTTTATATAGATCTTTTTTCTGTCAACTCTAGTGACATGGCATGCGCACATAATTTTGGCTTAATCTTAAAAGTTAATCATGAAGAAATTGGAAGATGATCGGGGCATTTAAAGGAAATAAGAATGGTTTGAGATTATTTGGAGCCCGAGACACGTAAAACTGGGGCAAGTAAAACATAAAGAAAACCGTAAAGGCAAGCTGGCCAAATGGACAGGGGTCATTCATGATAATGAAAATGAGAGTGTTGCCCAACGGTGCTTAAAAAAATGACAAATGAAAAGGCGAATGTATGGATATGGTTAGTAAGTCTGTCACAATCAAAAGTTGTCGCGAATGTTTAAATGTGTTGTTTGTACTTGGCATGTTTTTGAAGATTGGAATGACAGAGGCATTTTGTTCTGCTATCTAAACACTTTATCCTTCGTTAACCCTTTGAGCCTTATTTGTTTTCTTTCATACCCCTCATTCGGAATCAGTAGCAAAGATTAGAAACACAAGCATGGAAGATAAAGAAAAAAGGAAAAGAAAAACAACAAAACAACAAAAAGAAAAAAAGGAGAAGAAGAAAAGATAAAAAATGATAAGTGAAAAGAAAAAAAAAGGAAAACTAGAACAACGAGGAATTGGGAACTACGTTTGACCTGATTCCTCAAAGAGGATACGTAGGCGCTTCACGGCACGGTCATAGTGTAACAAAAAATAAAAAATCCCTAAGCAAGAAACTGGGACAAAAGTTGTGTTTATTATAAATAAATCTAGTTCCGAAGGTTGTAATTTCGAACCCAAATTGATGTGTTTTTGAGCCTTCAAATGCCCTTTCTTTCTAGCCCTATCCAAATCCCACATTACGGTCCAAATGAAGACCTTCCGATCAGTCTTCAAAAGAGGCCAAGTCAGGCAAATGAGAGAGTCTTATCAGAACATAACACTCTGATCCCCAGCAGAAAAGACTCTAATCCTAAGCAGAAAAGAAATATGAAAGGGTCTTAGCGGTAACACCCCAATCCCCAGCTGAATATTAATACAAACGAGAGAGTCTTGTTGGTGAAAACCTTCACGGGCACCATAAGGTGATGAAAGCTGAGAGAAAAACCTTCGGGCGGAGGATAGGCCACGTGTGCATGTTATGACCATTAGAGTAGGTATCCGCGTTCGATAGGTTTTTATTTTATAGTTTTACTTGTTAGAGAGTCATCTTTTTCCTTTGTCTTTTATTTTTTTTCCTTTTATCTTTCTCCTTTCATCGAAAAATTCCCCAACAAAGTGTGTTTGGTCAAGACAAGTGAGAAATGACTTCAAAATTTGCCATCAGCTTGCCAATTATGCAAGGCGAGATCTGATTAGAACATCCAAGTGGTATAATCCACGAAGGAACAAATGCAAGGCTAGTGTCAAGAAGGATATCCCCAGCAAGAGGAGATTGACAAAAGGACGGACCAGTGTCAAGAAGGATATCCCCTGCAGAAATTAAAGGTTATAGACCTCGAGGCCAAGGCCAGTGGACAAATCAAGGAAGAACAATGCGGAGAGCGATGGGCATAATTTGGAAATTCATATGAGACTCAAGATTCAGGGAAATGCCAGTTCCCGAGCTCTGCCACAAAAAGAAGGGGGGATATCCCCAGCAGAAAAGGAATTTTCAGTAACACGGATGAATGAATAAAGAGATTCATCAGTAAAACATGCAAGATCCTTAAGGGAAACCAGCTGTCGTGGAAAAGATATGGGATACAAGTGGAAAACAACGGGGAGAGGTTTGTGAATAAGGAGTCGTCAAGAAGGTAGGAAATTACCGACCAAGTTTCAAGATGGCCAGACGACGCAAAGCAGGGAAAGTCGTGCTAAGACCAGCAAATAACATCATCCCCAGCAAGTTTTGATAGTGTAATGCAGAGCAGGGAAGGAGAAAGGGAAAGACCATCCCCAACAGGAGTATCACAACCAGCCACCTCATTTTAAATTAACAAATTTTCTTTGATTTGAAGCAGGAAAAAGAAATGGCATTGATGGCGGAAAGGCATGCCACAAGGAAGATTATCAAACTGGGGCAGAAAATTTTCTTTTCATTATGAAAATTTTCTGGAAAATCAGTTTTGGAGGAAGGAAACCACCAGCTTTAAGTGAAGTAACCTTGGAAAAAACCAGATGACACAAGGGAGGTGGTCTTTGAACCAATGATATCCCCAGCGGTGTTGAAAGAAATAAAATAACATGTTTTAATGAAACGAGTTGTATCCCCAGCAGATAGAACAAAGGGATAAAACTTGTGTCCGAAAAAGCAATAGTGAGTATCATCCCCAGCAGTTTCCATAAGAATGAAACACCGGTTTTGAAGGAATAAAATTCCCCAGCAATGTTATCATCAACAGTGTTATCCCCATCAGTGTTGAGAGAAAATAAAAGTTATCCTCAACAGCGTTATCCCCAGCTGATAATATTTTTATCCTCAATAGTTTTGAGAGAAAATAAAAGTTGAAGAAAGTAGTTTGGAAAAAAAAAAAGAAGGAGGGAAGAAAGGAGATTCCCCCAACAGTATTATCCCCAGCAGGTAGGTAATTAATTCCCCAGCAATGTTATCCCCAACAGTTAAGAGGGAAGACAATACGAGTTTTTGAGGGAAGCAGTTCTGAAAGGAGGTAATTCAAGTAGAAGGAAATGGTTTAGGAGTCAAAAGAGGACCACGGTAACAGAATGCAAATGAAGTGTTGTTGACGCCGGGAGCCTGCCCGTAGAACAGAGGCGTTGCTTTTTTTAGTTGCTGAAGTCGGGAGCCCGCCCGTAGAACGAAGGTGTTACTTTTTTTAAGTTGTTGAAGTTGGGAGCCCGCCCGTAGAATGGGGGCGTCACCTTTTTAAGTTGTCGAAGTCGGATACCCGCTTGAGGAAGTAGGAAGATAACAGAACGGAAGTATTATCCCCAATGGTTTTAAGGAAATAAAACACAAGTTTTGAGTGAAGAAGAAATCGCCCACAAAATTCAAAGCTGTCGGGCGAAACAGAGCTTTTAAAGGAGGAAGTCATCCCCAACAAGAATGTCATAACCGACCACCATCTTCAAAACTGACAAATTTTTTCTTTGTATGTAACAGGAACAAAGCAGTGCAAATTTTCTCCTAAGATAAAAATTTTAGTCCGACGAATGTTTTCTCCTAAGATTAAAAATCTTGGTACGATGAATTTCCTCCTAAGATAAAACTCTTAGTCCGATGGATGTTTTCATCCTAAGATAAAAAAATCTTAGTCCGATGGACGTTTTTCTCCTAAGATCAAAATCTTAGTCCGATGAATGAATTTCCTCCTAAGATAAAAATCTTAGTCCGATGAATGAATTTCCTCCTAAGATAAAAATCTTAGTCCGATGAATGAATTTCCTCCTAAGATAAAAATCTTAGTCCGATGGATGTTTTTCTCCTAAGATAAAAATCTTAGTCCGACAAATGTTTTCCTCCTAAGATTAAAAAAAAAATCTTAGTCCGATGGATGTTTTTCTCCTAAGATCAAAATCTTAATCCGATGATTTTTTCTCAATATAAAAAAAAATCTTAGTCCGATTAATTTTCTCCTAAGATAATAAGAAGTTAGTTGGAAAGACTTAGAAAAGATAACAACAAAGAAGTGAAGGCAACAGCTGGAAAGACCCAAATAAGATAACAAAATGGGAAGGCAAGAATTGAAAAATTGAAAGCAATAGTTGGAAAGTTACAGATAGGATAATAAGAAGTGAAAGACAACAATTGAAGTGGGAAGCAATAATTGGAAGGTTTCAAGTAAAACAACAAAATGGACCTAGTCTGATGAATTATCTCCTAGAGTCAAAAATCTTAGTCCGATGAATCTTTCTCCTAAGATATCAAAATCCCAGTCCGATGAATCTTTCTCCTGAGATCACATAAAAATGGACCTAGTCTGATGAATTATCTCCTTGAGTCAAAATCTCAGTCCGATGAATCTTTCTCCTGAGATCACACAAAAATGGACCTAGTCTGATGAATTATCTCCTTGAGTCAAAATCTCAGTCCGATGAATCTTTCTCCTGAGATCACACAAAAATGGACCTAGTCTGATGAATTATCTCCTAGAGTCCAAATCTTAGTCCGATGAATCATTTCTCCTAAGATAATAATAATGACATTTTATTTTCCAAGAAAATGAAGTCGGGAGCCCGCCCGTATAACAGAGTAATACATTTCAGCCTTTACATTTCAAGTTTGAAGTCAGGAGCCCGCTCGTATAACAGAGGAATACATTAAAGTTTGAAGTCAGCAAAGTAGAGGGTTACAACAAAAATCCCCAGTATAAATTCAAGTTTAGCAATTAGAAGGGAGGCATCGGTGTTCGGAAGAAGGCAATTCAAGCTTCGAAGGAAAACAATGCGAAGCACACAAGAAGGAAGTAAGCAGTCCGAGTTCGACAATCAAGAGAAGATTACCAGTCAAGTCAGAAAGAAAGAAACATCAGTCGGAACATAAGTCAGCAAGACATCAAAGCAGAAGAAGCACAGGAAAGAGCAAGTTTAAGAGCTAGATAACATTTTGTAATTCATAGACTAGTTTAGTCTAGTTTCTCATTTTCTGTTTAGCACGGTGTAATAAGGAGGTCAGCAAGCAATAGCAGCAGCAGCAACAACAGTAACAGTAAAACCACAGTTTTATGGTAGTCCCAGCTACCAAAGCTTCCCGAACTACATTGACCTGATTCCCTTTTAGCCAGGGATATGTAGGAGACCTTTTGAAGCAAAGGTTCGGTCAAATCTTTCAAAAATGCTTCACATGGAGTACTCAAACGGGTAAAAATCGCTCGTATCCGTTCACTTTATCTTTGCACGAAAACTCTGCGTGTTTCCGGGCAAAGAGGGGCAGCTGTGAGCACGTGATTTTTGCCCTATAAGAGAATTACTCCCAAAAATTCAAAATAAAATAATTTTTTGTTTGTTCGCAGTTGTTGTGAATTTTGTGTTATTGTTTGCATTTGCCATTGCATGTTTATTTGTTTCAATTAAGGAAAAATATAAAATATATCACATTTTTATATTTAGGATGTATTAGGAATAATTAAGTTTGTCTTACAAAAGGAAAAATCACAAAAATATGTATTTTTGCATTTTTAGCATTTAATGTCCAATTGTGTGATTTTGCTTTAATTGGTATTTAATTAGTGGGGTTAATTGTTAGTAGGAGTTAATTAGTTATTTTTGATAATTCAACTAGGTCTTGTAATTTAATTTAGGATCTTTAAGTTTAATTTTGGAGTAAATAAACGAAAAGAAAGCAAAAAATATGAAAGGAAGATCAGACTGGGCCTCTTATTATAATTTGAATTAACCTGGCCCAAGTGTCTCAGAAGTCTAACCCAAAACCCACCGGGTCAACCCGACTCGATCTGCCCCCACACCAGACCACTCTTCCTTCACCTGAACCAGCAACGAGCAACGACCAGCAATGAACAAAACGAGCCCCCTCCCTTCTGAACTTCATCTTCTCCGTCCCACAGTTCGCCGGAAACACACAGACACACGAAAAAATGAGACGAAACAGAAAAGAGAAGTAAGTGAAAGAGCGCTTCAAAAAAATATCAAGTATTTCAGCTTCGAAACGCAGCAATAAGAGCTGCTCGAAACCATCCCAGGGCTTGCCGAAATACCTCCATTGAAGCAGTCCTATTTATCGAAGTTTCATCAGCAATACTCCATTCGTCGAAGATCAGCTCGAATCCGATGGAGTTTGTTTAAGGTCTTCTGTCCATGTTTGAGTTTTCATTTGCGTTCATTATTGGAGCTCGGATTACAACAATGGATTCCTTTCTCTGTGTTTCCTATCACTTTCTTTTTGCATATGAGGTCAGTCCGTTCAGTATATTGTTAGTGTTCATTCATTTTTATCTAAGGTTAATTGTAATTTTGTTCCTAATATAGTTAGTTTATTACCCTGTATTTGTGTGAATCAATTTTGACCTTACTAGTTCAATACAATAGTTCTGAATCATTGAATCCTTCATTTTGGTTGTAATGCTGTCAGATTTAACTTGAAGTTCAGTTGATGATTGAGTTTAGTGATTTGAATCTACTTGTTTATTCTGTTAAGTTTTTTCTGATATGAATCTGACCTTGTTGATTTGTCCTAATGTTGTTCATTCAGTTTAGTTTCATTAGTCAATTGTTAGATGAATTGGTTATAGCTGATATGATTTTGTACAGGTTCAAAGGGTGTTGGGGTAGGATAGTAATTTTAGTGGTTACAGGGGTAGTTTTGGGAATTAAAAGTGTAAAAAATAATTAGTTTAAATATTCTGTCCAGTAGGTACTAATGAGCCAATAAAATAATATATTTGTTTAGTAAGAGGGAACAAGACATAATAGTATGGGGTTTATGGGAAGTAATTAAAATATGTTAGCCATGCTAGGAATTAAAATAAGAAGGGACATATAGTTGTGGGGGACAAATGAATTAAAAAAGGAGATTAGACACATAGTAATGGGCTGTTAGGGAATATCATGGGCAAGCTGATTTTTCCTCAATTGTTTAAGTGTCTAAGGGGGCTGATATAGTTTGCATATAAATAGGGGGAGTTTGGACAAAGTTAAGGACTTGTTTTTGAACTCTGAATAATCATTTTTCTCAGAAAGTTTAAGGAGTCAATTAGTTCAACTACTACTGTTTAATTGAAAACTAAAAGAGAGCTCCAGCTTTAACTGTCAAGTTATATTTTTCGAGTTCATCTTTTGGTTGCTGATACTGCATTCCGATTGGTATTTGGTTGAAACTAAGCTGTTTTGGGGTCAGCTATTGGGTGCTGTTATTATGTTGTTTGCTGGGTTTCATTTTGGTCGATTTGGTACTGTCTTGGTTGTGTTAATTGCTTCATTTGTTGCTGCTGCTTGTCTGCTGTTGTATTGCTGTTGCAACTATTGTTGTATTGCTGCTGCTGTTCTTCCTTATCACGACCCAGATTTTTTCACCATCGGGAGTTGTGATGGCGCCTACTAACGGAGCTAGGCCAGCCAAACTTTAAACATTCTCCGATAAATCTCAACAATATAAATAAACGAAAATCAATTAAACAAGTGCGGAAGACTTTAAGCTTAATAAAAATGAAACCAAAAATGCGGAAATTTGAAACATATCTCTACCCAGAACCTGGTGTCACTAGCTCACGAACTTCTAATATTACTAAATACAACGTCTGAAAGAAATCATAGCAGTTTGTTTCAATACAAGAGTAAACAAACTGAATAAAGATGGAAGAGACTCCGGGCCTGCGGACGTTAGCAAGGCTACCTCAAGAGTTCCTGGACTGAAGGTCTACTCCCGATCTAATACTGCTGCGGTCCGAAAGCTGCGTCATGATCTGTGCAAAAGAAATGCACAGAGTGTAGCATCAGCACAACCAACCCCATGTGCTGGTAAGTGCGTGGCCTAACCCCGACGAGGTAGTGACGAGGCTAGACATGACCTACCGCTAATAACCTGTAAAAATATATATATGCAATAACAGGAAATACACTAATTTAAACAGTTAAAGAGGGGAGGGGAAAACATGTTGTAGGGTTCTACAGTCTAAATATATAATTTATCGATAAAGAAGTAGATCTGAACAATATTAACTGATAAGGAGAACATAAGAAGTCCCTACGTATGAACATAATACACTCAGTCCATACTCCGTTGTAGCGTGCAACCCGATCCTCAACGTTCATCAACACCGTTGCGGCGTGCAACCCGATCCTCAACATTCATCAACACCGTTGCGGCGTGCAACCCGATCCTCAACATTTAATACCAAGAACTCACCCAAACAACGATCGCAACTCAAGTGCGAGGGGAGTAACAACAATCATAAGAAAATCCCGGCAAGGGAATACAATTACAATTCAATCATCCCGGCAAGGGAGAGTACAATAAATACTTACATCTTGGCAAGGGACTAATCGCTACATGTTCCACTTTTAATCATCTATTTCTCGGGTAACAATGTCTAATTCGAGCCAATTCTCCAAAAGCCAAACCAATCACAATATATTATGCTTATCAACCCAAGCAAGAAAAATGTACCATTAAATCTGAATCTAACACATATAAGACTCACGGTCATGCTAGACTTCGGTGCATAGACAACCGTCACCATGCCTATACACCGTACTCCACATTTAGCACGTAGAAAATAATACTCTAATCCTAATCTCTGAAGCCAAAGTTAGAACAAACACTTACCTCAAACGCTCCAAAAGTCCACTCAAGCCTCTAGAATAGCTTTACCCCTTGAATTCACCACAAAACCACTCGAATCTAGCAAAATATTACTTGAATGTATCAACAAATGCTAATTGAATCAACTTGAATGCATAAAAATGAATTTCCCAAAGTTTTACTCAAAAATTTCCAAAACGCCCCCAGGCCCACATGGTCAAGACCCGAGGTTCAAATCAAAACCCGGTTACCCATTCCCCCACGAGTTCATATCTATGATTTATTTTGAAATCGGACCCCAAATTGAGGTCCAAATCCCCAATTTTAACAAAACCTAGGTTCTACCCAAAATCCCCATTTTTACCCATGAAAAACCTTGATTTTAAGATGAAAACATGATAAATGATGTTAAAGATTGAAGAAATTAAGTAAAAGTTGACTTACAAATGATTTGGAGAAGAGGGAGTTCGTGAAAAATCGCCAATGGGTGTTTGGGTTTTGAAAATATGAAAAATGAAGCTTCAAAATCGTCTAAGTATGAATATGCAGGTCTCTGATGTCGCATTTGCGAACAGGAGTTCGCAATTTCGAACCCCAACCAAATATGGGAATTGCGAACTCTGAAGGACACTAGCAAGCTCGCATTTGCGAACTATTGTTCGCATTTGCGGACAGTTGTTCGCATTTGCGAAGACTGGGTTTGAGGGTTGGTATCGCATTTGCGATACTTTTCTTCGCATTTGCAAAAGCTGCTTCCCAGGTGAAAGATCGCGTTTGCGATAGAAAGCTCGCAATTGCGAGTGCTGGCTTTGCAATTGCGAGGCCTGCAGAATTGAAGCACAACAGGTTTTCAACTATGAGAAATGCAATCCGACAACTATCCAAAACTCATCCGAGCCCTCGGGGCTCCAAACCAAATATGCACACAACCTCAAAAACATCCTACGGACTTACTCGTGCGATCAAATCGCCAAAATAACATCAAAATCAAAGAATCAAACCTCAAAATCCTCATTTTTTCCTTATAAGTTCCTAAACTTCCAACTTTAGATATTTAGGTCCGAAACACGTCAAACGACGTCCGGTTTCGACCAAATTTCACAGAAAGCGCTTAACGCATATTTAAGACCTGTACCGGGCATCGAAACCAAATTACGAGCCCGATACCTATATTTTCTAACTCATTTTCATTTCCATTTTTCCTTAATAATTCCATAAAACAATTTAATAGAAAAATTCTTTTACCCGGGTTCTGGACCTTGGATTTCGACTCCGGGCACATGCCCGAGTCCTATATTTTGCTATGGACCCTCCGGGACCGTCAAATCACGGATCCTGGCTCGTTTACCCAAAATGTTGACCAAAGTCAACTATATCAATATTAATATCAAAATTCTTCAAAATTTTCATAGAATTCACATATTTCAACATAAAAATGTTCCGGCTTTGCGCCCGTACTGCGTACGCAAATTGAGGCAACTAAAAGAGAGGTTTCCAAGGCCTCGGAAGCGCGGGAAAAGGGAGAAATACGGTGATGACCCTTTGGGTCATCACATTCTCTACCTCTAAAGCAACTGTTCGTCCTCGAACGGACAAAGGAAGGAAGTACCTTAGTCAGGAAATAGATGAGGGTAACGCCTCCGCATATCAGACTCGGAATTCCAGGTCGATGCCTCAAGAGGCTGAACTCTCCACTGAAACACGCACTGAAGGAAAACTCTTTGACCTCAACTGTCAAACCTGCCGGTCTAGAATAGCTACCGGCTCCTCCTTGTAGGACAGATCCTTGTCCAACTGGACAGTGCTGAAATCTAACATGTGGGTAGGATCGCCATGATACCTTCGAAGCATAGACACATGAAACACAGGATGCACGGCTAACAAGCTAGGTGGAAAGGCAAGCATATAAGCCACCTCTCCCACGCGATCAAGAATCTCAAATGGGCCAATGAACCTAGGGCTAAGCTTGCCCTTCTTCCCAAATCTCATCACGCCCTTGAAAGGCGATACACGGAGAAATACTCGCTCGCCAATCATGAAAGCTACATCCCGAACCTTGCGTCCGCATAACTCTTTTGCCGCGATTGAGCCGAACGAAGCCTATCCTGAATGATCTTGACCTTATCCAAGGCCTCCTGGACTAAATCTATACCCAATAAACGAGCCTCTCCCGGCTTAAGCCATCCGACTGGAGACCGACATCGCCTACCATACAACGCCTCATAAGGAGCCATCTGAATGCTGGATTGCTAGGTGTTGTTGTAGGCGAACTCTGCTAAAGGTAGAAACTGGTCCCAAGAGCCTTCAAAATCAATAGCACAGGCTCAGAGCATATCCTCCAATATCTGAATAGTCCTCTCGGACTAACCGTCTGTCTGAGGATGGAATGCTGTACTCAACTGAACCTGGGTGCCTAACTCCTGCTGAACTGCTCTCCAAAAGCACGAGGTAAACTGCGTAACCTGGTCCGAAATGATAGATGCCGGCACCCCATGAAGGCGAACAATCTCTCGGATGTAAATCTCAGCTAATCTCTCCGATTAATAGGTGGTGGCAACAGGAATGAAATGTGCTGACTTGGTCAGCCTATCAACAATGACCCAAATAGCATCAAACTTCTT
>MU772944.1:4646-18100 GCA_026770625.1 Nicotiana glauca | reverse complement strand
ACCTGGTCGTCGGGGCTGCTATAGATGAAAACCCCTCCACAAACCGATGATAATATCCTGCTAATCCCAAGAAACTCCGAATCTCAGTAGTTGAAGCTGGGCGAGGCCAATTCTTGACTGCCTCAATCTTCTTTGGGTCTACCTGAATGCCCTCTACTGACACTACATGACCCAGAAATGCAACTAAACTCAACCAGAACTCGCACTTCGAGAACTTGGCATACAACCGACTATCCTTCAGAGTTTGAAGAACCACTCTGAGATGCTGCTCGTGCTCCTCCTGACTGCGGGAGTACACAATAATATCATCAATGAAGACTATCACGAACAAGTCTAAATAAGGCCTGAACAGTCGGTTCATCAACTCCATAAATGCTGCTGGGCATTGGTCAACCCAAATGACATGACCAAAAACTCATAATGCCCGTATCGAGTGCGAAATGCTGTCTTAGGGACATCAGATGCCATAATCCTCAGCTGATGATAGCCCGATCTCAAATCTATCTTTGAAAACACCTTCACACCTTGCAACTGGTCAAACAAATCAACAATCCTCGGCAGTGGATACTTGTTCTTTATCGTCACCTTGTTCAGCTACCGGTAGTCAATGCACATTCTCATCGACCCATCCTGTTTCTTTACAAATAGAACTGGCGCACCCTAAGGAGAAACACTAGGCATGATGAAACCCTGCTCAAGCAAATCTTGCAACTGATCCTTTAACTCTTTCAGATCTGGTGGGGCCATACGATACAGCGGGATAGAAATGGGCTGCGTGCCTGGAGCCAGATCAATACAAAAATCAATATCCCTGTCGGGCGGCATACCTAGCAGGTCTGAAGGGAAAGCCTCTAGGAAATCCCGAACAATAGGAACTGAGTCAATAGAAGGAACTTCTGTGCTGGAATCACGAACATATGCCAAATAATCTAAACACCCCTTCTCGATCATGCGTCGAGCCTTAACATATGAAATAACACTGCGGGTGGCATGTCCTGAGGTCCCTCTCCACTCAAATCAGGGCAAGTCCGGTAAAGCCAAGGTCACAGTCTTGGTGTGACAATCCAAGATCGCATGATACGGGGACAACCAATCCATCCCCAACATAACATCAAAATCAACCATGTCTAGAAGCAATAGGTCAACACGGGTCTCAAGACCCTCAAATACTACTACACAGGAATGATGGACTCTGTCGACCACTATGGAATCACCCACTGGTGGAGATACATATATAGAAATACCCAAGGCATCACTAGGCAAAGCCAAGTAGGGTGCAAAATAGGACGACACATACGAATACGTAGACCTAGGGTCAAATAGCACTGAAGCATCTCTATCACAACCCAGAATAGTACCTGTAAAAACAGCATCGGAAGACTCTGCCTCTGGCCTGGCTGGTAAAGCATAACACCGGGACTGGCTGACCTCTACCTCTGCCGGTGCGAGCTCCACCTCTACAGTCCCTACCTCCACCTCTATGATCCCCACCCCCGCCTCTAGCTAGCTGGGCGGTCGGTGGATCATCTGGTGCCTGAATCATGGGATGATGGCCCTGCTGCTGCGACCGAGCACCTCTCATCCTCAGGCAATACCTCCTGATGTGACTGAGATCTCCACACTCATAACACCCAGCTGAATGCGGCAACTAAGAAAATTAGGACTGACCCTACCGCCCTGAATGACCTCCTCGAAAGCTCTGATGTGGGGGTGCACTGATAGGCTACTGATCTGAATGATACTGCTGGGAACCACCGCTGCCCGGAGTACCATGAGAAACCTGAAGAGCTGACTGAAAAGGCCTCGGTGAATGACCTCTACCATAGGAATCCCTACCTCCAGACGAGATACCACTGAACCTACTAGAATGACAAGGCCTATTATCCGACATCTGACCACCTCCCAATGAGAGGGCCATCTCAACCCTGCGGGCCGTATTGGCCGCCTCCTGAAAGGAAATATCACTACCAACTCCCATGGCCATCTGGAGACGGATCGGCTGAATCAATCCATCAATAAACCTATGGACCCTCTCTCGCTCTGTGGGGAGTATCAAAACTTCATGGCGTGCCAAATCAAAAAATCTAGTCTCATACTGTGTAACTGTCATAGAGCCCTGCTGGAGGCGCTTAAACTGCCTACTAAGTGCCTCCCGCTGAGTGACTGGGAGAAACTTCTCCAAAAATAACTCCGCAAACTGATCCCATGTCAAAGCTGGAGACCCTGCTGGTCTAGATAGGCAATAATCCCTCCACCAAGTCTTGGCGGACCCTGCAAGCCTGAAGGTTCAAAAATCGACCCCATTGGTCTCCTCTATACCCATGGTCCTGAGAATCTCATGACAACTGAATAGAAAATCCTAGGGATCCTCTGATGAAGCACCGCTGAAAATAGTGGTGAAAAGCTTGGAGAACCGATCAAGTTTCCACAAATCATCCGAACACATGGCCGCTCCATCACCGACCTGACCTGTAATACCTTTCTGAACTGCCACTGTGGGCTGAACCTCTGGAACCGGAGTCCGGGGAGCTACCTACTCTGGAGTACGCGTAGCAGAAGTCTGAACCCCTCCGCCAGCCTGAGAAGTGGCTGGTGCCGCTCTAGTGACACTGTCCATAAAGCCTGCCAATCGGACTAGAGAATCCTGAAGATCCGGGGTAAACATGACCCCTCCTGGGACCTGAGCTGGGCCAACAGGAGCTACTGGGGCTGGAACCTCCTCATCATAGTCAATATGAGGCTCCACCTCTGGAACTGCTACCTGGGACTGAGCTCTGCCCCTACCTCGGCCTCTAGCATGACCTCGGATTCTGCCCCTAGCAGGAGCTGCTGTTGGGGGCTCGGGTTGCTGGGCGGTAGAAGAAGAAGCATGTGTTCTCGCCATCTGATAAAGAACAGAGTAGAAGGACAATCAGTACTTGTGAAACAGAATCGCACGACAAGAAAGAACAAAGTGAAATTTTTCCAAAATCTGTAGCCTCTGGGTGATAAATACAGACGTCTCCATACCGATTCCTCAGACTCGACCTAGTTTGTCCGTGAGCAGCGAGACCTATGCAACCTAGAGCTCTGATACCAACTTGTCACGAACCGGATTTTCCCACCATCGGGAGTCGTGATGGTGCCTACTAACGGAGCTAGGCCAGCCAAACTTTAAATATTCTTCGATAAATCTCAAGAATATATGTCACACCTCTTTTTCCGAAGCTTTACGACTTTTCTACTCCCCGAAGAATGGATATAATAAAGAAAGGAATTTTTCCACTTAAAGGACAGTCGAAACGGGATTCATTTTTATTTAAGATTCAGAGTCACCACTTGGGAGATTTATGGTGTCCCAAGTCACCAGTTTGCATCCCGAATCAAGGAAGGGTTTGACTCTGTTTAACAGTCGCGAACCAGAAATTCGGGTAAGAAATTCTGTTAACCCGGGAGAAGATGTTAGGCATTCTCCAGTTCCGTGGTCTAGCACGGTCGCTCAACTGTTATATTTGGCTAAATTTTGATTTTTGATACATGTCAACCTACAATGAAATTTTAAAGTTATTTATCGCTTTTTTCAATTATTATTTTTATTTAAGAAAGTGAACATCGTTTAAGATCGTGTTTTTGGGTCACATCACATGAAATGCACCCGGATCCTCGACACAATCTTATTCAACGTTTTCGGATTTGGATTTGGGTCGCATGAAATGCACACCCGTATTTAGGAGGTAATTTTATTTAAAAAGGCATGCCTAAAGCGGCTAACGTGTTATTATATTTTTGGAAGGCCGTGAAATTTTCTAAACGGCCTATCCCGAATACTAAGTATTTTTAATCAAGTAATTAATGAGGGCCCCGCAATTGTATATTCTGATTTGGCGAGGCTCGTGTCATTTTATTATGAAAGGCTAAACTAAAAATCTAAAATTCTCTATTTATTTGTCTCTAATGGTCGATTAATTCACGAATATAAATTCAAATCTTGAATTCAAGTCCGAATCCAAACAAAAGGGTAAAACCTTTTAGCTTGAACCCGCTACCTAACTCAAGACCCAATTTTATATTTATTGATTAATTTTCCATGTTCCTAATTACTTATTTATTTTTTAAGTGTTATTATATTTGGATCTTGCCTTTACTCATATTTCAACAAGCCTTTTGGGCCTGAATTGTTAGCCCAAGTATGCAGGGGTGACATAGGTCCAAGACTTAACTACATGGGCCAACTGCGTCTGCAAACCTGTTAACACCAATTACAAACTATATAGATAATCGCAATTGTAATAGGATTTGCGACTCTAATATTTGAAGGATTGAACAAATGAAACATGTTTTGCATTAGAACACTACTTACAATATAATAAAACCAAATAGACAATTTGATAGACTAACGGCTTGGTAGAATATAATTGCAACGCAGTTTTCTTTTTTATTTGCTGTCTGATTTCAAACTTAAATGATCACCTATTTCTTATGACTAAAACCAATGCTGTTAGATACAAATTCGTATAATCCTGATTTTGTTACAAAGCATAATAAAATTATGTATTATTAATTAATCTCTACATATGTAATTGTCTTTAAGGCTAAAATCTGAAAACTATTATTAATTTCAGCGTAACATAATCAATTCCCTAATCACCTTAAATTCATGTTTCAGCTTTTAAAACGAACAGTAATATACTTCACACCGGGATTAAACTCATAGCCATATGAACGTAAAAATTAAAGCTATTTAATCTAACAATTCTTTATTCCACTACAATTGAGACTATGACGAGATTTTTCTACAAGGAATATAGATGTGAAATTCAAAACAGAATGTTCAGTTTTTTGCAAACAAATAGAAGAAGGCAACAATTGTAATTAATCTACTATAACAAATCAAGCAATTGTAATAGTTCGAACAATCCTTAATTACACAGAGCTAACAAATGTCGAGACATGAATATGCTTGAATCAAATATATACAGTAAATAATATACATTCTCCAGAAAAATCAAATGATTATAACACCTCAATTCTATTCCTACAGCTTCAATCAATGTGAGAATCGAAGAAGTACCTGATATTTAAATTTGGATGAAGAAAAAGAATATATCAGTAGAGTATCAACGGCAGATGATTAGGAGATCACAACAGGATTTAATAAAAGTTCAAAACTCAAAGATGCTTTCGAAAAAAACCAAACTAAACTTAGTAGATCAGCCTTCAGCAATGTATAATAGACAAATTGAACACACTACACCATTACAATCAGCAAACAACCAGCAATAAACTTGAAATGAACCAAATTCACTTGAAAATTAGCAACCAATAGCTTCTGAAACTTCAGGAACTAGAAGTATGAACTTAACAGCTAAAATCGAATTTAAACTTGAACTTTCCAATGTAACAGTACTATTTTTTGAGTTTTTGGAGGTTTATTCTAATGTTTTTTGAGTTTTGGAAATTTTGAATTTTGAAATTGGTTCTAAGAAGGCAGAAATTACTTGGCAAATTTTTTTTCAGATTCTCCAAACTTATAAAACAAGGCCTATCAGTGCCTATTTATAGATGTAAATCTGGAGGGAAACTCAAATTTGAGTGTTTACACATTAGTCCCTCTGCTATTTCCTTTTAACCCTCTTATTTTCTGACTTGTTGCACAAGTAAGTGCAATTATTTATCTAAAATATACACTAAAACCCACTCTAGAAGGTTCTATCCCCTTATAATCCCTATTATACCCCTACTTTATTTCGATATTTTACCATTTCTAATGATCCTGCAATTTTCCTGTGCCTAAATTACCCCTGAGGTTCCCTGAAATTACTAAAGTAAACTACTGCAACTCAACTCCTTTTATCCATGAATTTATTAACCCAAACTAACTATTTTAAATCCATGATTAATCAACTACTAATCAGAAATCTAACCAGCTATAACCAAACCTACTATTAAACTATCAGTTAATCCAAACCGATGAAATTAACAATTAATTACTGAATTTTTAATTAGCCACTAATCATACTGTCAATGAACAACCTATAAACGTAAAATCTAACTAATTGCTTACTAACTCTAAATTGATATCTAACAAGTCAACTGACAATTAAACGCAACGACGGCATAGCAACTATCCTAAGAACATGTATCACTATCTATTTTCAATTTAATAAAATTCAAAAAGTAAAATCAGAAGTAAAGACCAAATCAGAAAACAATAAAGCATAAAAAAGAAAGAAAAAAAAAGTAGAACTCATTAATGTAACGAAAATTTTGGCCAGCCATTTTTGAGAGAATCTTTCGAGATTCTTGACCCGTAACATCCCCAACCATGTGTTTTTCATAAGAAAATACGCGGTTAAGGATATTATGGTAAAAAATCATAAAGATTTGAGTTTGAGTTCTTGGCCGGAAAATTTTGAAATTAATATTTGAGCCATTCCGACCACATTCGAGCCAAGTGACTATGGAATTCGTGTAGGGGAGGCCAAGGCAGGTTTATGGTGTTATTTGGGGGTTGTTTGGCATAAGAATCATTCGCCGGAGGTAGGGTTCCGGCGAGAAAAAATTTGATATTCGAAAAGATTAAGTGATGTTCGAAGGAAACTAAGTAGAGGGGTGGAAAGAGGGGTTCATGGTGGATAAGTGGTGTAAATCTGGTAAGGTTTGGCGGTGGTGGTGTTTTCCGCCGGCGAGGGTTCCGGCGGGGTCGGCGGCTAAGAGAAAAAAGGGGAAAAGATGAAGAGGAGGTTAAAAATTATTTTTGATTTAATGATTTTGTATCAATACATATTAAATGGTATTATTTGATCACAACCGTTGGATCAAACAATTTTGACGGCTCAGATTCACTTGGCACTCAAACGGTGTCATTTGGTTTATGAGAGATCAAGCTGTGACCGTTGGATCAAGGGTGATCAATGGTTGGGATTTAACAACGTCAAACGACGTCGTTTTGATTATTTGAGGACTGACCGGGTGAATGGGTGGATTTGGGCTAGATTTGGGCGTGCTTGGCTTGGGCCTGGGTGTATTTTGTTTGAGTTTGGTATTTGGCCCAATTTATTTAACAGATTTTCTTTCTTTGATTTTTATTTGCTTTTCTTGTTTCTCATTTTACTTTTGTATTTATTTTCATTTCTTTGTATTTTTGTATTTTCCAGCTTAATTATTTTTATATTAAATTTGTTTTCTGATTTTATAAATTTTGAGACATTAAACTAACAATTAAACTAATTGAAGCCTAAAATTATTTAATAACTATTTTATAATAATTTCTAATTAAAACAATAAAAATGCTAAAATGAACTATTTTTGTGATTTTCTTTTTAATTGTTCTAAAATTAATTAATACCTACTCAATATCAAAATGTAAGTTTAAAATCCTAATGCAAATGCATATTTTTACATTTTTAATATGAGTTATTATGCAACCAATTAATACAAAAATACAACAAAATTCCTAAAAATTGTAAAATCATTTTATTTGAAACTTTTTTGGAATAATTTGCTTAGGGCAAAAATCACGTGCTCACAGCTGCCCCTCTTTGCCCGGAAACACGAAGAGTTTTCGTGCAAAGTCAAGTGAGCGGAACTGAGAGATTTTTGACCATTCGCTTATTTCGTGTGAAGCATTTTTGAAAGATTTGACCGCACCCTGCTTCAGAGGTTGCCTACATATCCTGGGCTAAACAGGAATCAGGTCAGTGTAGTTCAGGAGTGTCTGGTAGCTGGGGCTACCAGGAGCTGTGATTTCACTGCTGGTTTTGTTGTTACTGCTCGCTGACCTCCTTATTACACCATGTCAAGATAAAAAGAAGCTAGCCTAAGCTATGGTCTATGATTTACAAGAAATCCTGTCTATGCCTTCAAACTTGCTCTTGTGTTTCCTTGCACTTGTATCTTGTGCTCTTCCAATAGAATTATTGTTGTTGCCTTGGCGATGTTTTGCCATTCCTCCTGATGTTTCTTGACTACTATAGTTTGAAATATGTGTCCATTCTTCAGGTGGACTCTTGCTTGCGATTGCTTGAAAAGATATTCCCTTGTTTTCCAGGTGGGCTCTTGCTTGCGATGCTTTGAAAAGTATTCCCTTGTTTTCCATGTGGGCTCCTGTTTGTGATGCTTGAAAAGTATTCCCTTGTTTTCCAGGTGGGCTCCTGTTTGTGATGCTTGAAAAGTATTCCCTTGTTCTCCAGGTGGGCTCCTGATTGCGATGCTTAAAAATATTTTCCCTTGTTCTCCAGGTGGGCTCCTGCTTGTGACAAAATAGACAAACAAAGAAAATCTTCTGCCTCAGTATGGTGACTGATGCATATCATGTTATTAGATATTAAAATTAAAAGTTAAAATTTGGATTGTACTTCCCTTGTTTTTCATGTGGGTGCCTGCTTGCTGCATTTGCAAAGATATTCCCTTGTTTTTCAGGTGGGCTCCTGCTTGCTGCATTTGCAAACATATTCCCTTGTTTTTCAGGTGGGCTCCTGCTTGCTGACTTCGAAAAATCTTCCCTTATTCTTCAGGTGGGCTCCTGCTTGCTGAATTTGAAAGATATTCCTTTTGTTTTTCAGGTGGGCTCCTGCTTATTGAATTTTAAAGATATTCCCTTTGTTGTTCAGGTGGGCTCCTGCTTGCTGAATTTTAAAATATATTCCATTGTTCTTCAGGAGGGCTCCTGCTTGCAACATACAAAACGAAGAAAATTTCTGCTCCAGTTTGACAACTGAGCGCATTGTGTTATCGAATATTAAACTTGCATTATACTTCCCTTATTCTTCAGGTGGGTGCCTGACTGCTATGCTTTGAAATGTGTTCCTTTATTCTTCAGGTGGGCTCCTGNGCATTCTTGTTGGCCATGCTCCTGCTTCCTACTCTGCTCTGACTTGTTTCCTTGGACTTGCTTTTGAAATGCCACGACTTCCCGGCTGACTTTCAAACCCTCTGATCTTGATGACCCAAATGTTTTCTCGTACTACTGTTTTGGTGTTTCTGTTCCCTTCTTGTGAAATTTTGCTTCTCCCTCCAATTATCTGATTACCCCACTGATGGGATTTGCATAGGTCCTTCATGTCTTACTTTCTTTTGATATGTCCCGATCTCGTTGTGCCATACAACTGGGAAGCTGGTAGTTAGCTTTGACATCCTTCTTTTGTTTTGAACTGACACTAAAACTTCTTATAGATATACTTCAAGACAAATGAAATGCAATGACCTCGAAGATTTTGAGGATAAAAAGACTCTGAAAACGAACGAATTGTAATAAAGAGAAAGAGGATAGGACTTATCTGAGTGGAAAGTCTTATTCCATTGATCGTGCCATGCATTTTGGATTAACCAACCTATTCTGTCCAACCAATCAACTGTCAATTGCCACATTTGCTGTTCCATACTTTCACAACCCGACTTTCACCAAAACCCAAACCTTGCTTGTTTTTCCATGTTTCAAACATCTTTCAACCACATACTTCTTTTATTTGCCCATCTAAAAAACTCACTTTCACCGTACGGTGCCTGTGAGGGTTTTCACCAATAAGACTCTCTTATTTTTAATATCTCTCAAACTCACTTCACCTTAAGGTGCCCGTGAGGGTTTTCACCAATAAGACTCTCTCATTTTCAATTTCCTTTCTTCTGGTACCAGAGTGTTGTCTACAACATGAATTACCTTACCTACTTGTATTGACATTTCTAAAAATTGATCAGAAGGTCTTTCTTTGAACCGTAATAAGGCTTTTGGATGGGTTTAGAAAGAAAGGTATAAAGGCTCAAAATATTTCAGTGTGGGTTCAAAAATTACAACTTTCGGAATCATATCTTTCACAACAACCATAAATTCTACCCCAGTTTCATTCTTGGGGATTCTTGGATTTTCCTTTGGTTGTGACTGAACCTCAGTGAGGCTGCTTACGTACCCTTTCGGGATCAAGTCAAACGTAGTTCATGTCATAAAATCGCTTCATTGTTGCGATGTTTCTTTCCTTCTATTCCTCTTCTTTCTTCATTTCTTTTCTTTCTTTTCTTTTCCTTTTTTCTTTTCTCTTCTCTTTTCTTCTTATTTTATTTTTCTTGTTTCTCCACCTGATTTCCCGTCCGATCCTCGAGTTTTGTTGTTGATTCCGAAAGAGGGATACGAAAGAAAATATAATAATAAGGCTCAAAGGGATAACAAAGGATAAAGTGTTTAGATAGTAGAACAAAATGCCTTCATCATTTCAATCTCAAAACATATCAAATACAATCAGGTACATAAAGATAAAGAAATCATACATAATATCTCTTGACTGCATCAGAATTGATAGCCATTTATACATATTTCCCTTCCACATCTGTTAGATACAATGCACTATTGGACAACACTCGTGTTACAACAAATGGCCCCTGCCAGTTAGGAGCGAACTTTCCTTTTACTTCAGCCTAGTGAGGTAGGATACGCCTCAATACCAATTGCCCTACTTCAAATTTCCACGGACGCACTTTCTTGTTATAAGCTCTTGCCATTCTCTGTTGATACAACTGTCCATGACATACTGCTGGCAACCTCTTTTCATCAATCAAGCTCAATTGTTCTAAACGAGCTTTGACCCACTCATCATCATCAATTTCTGCCTTTGCATTAATTCGAAGGGAGGGTATTTCAACTTCTGCAGGTATCACTACCTCCGTACCGTACACTAATGAATAAGGAGTCACCCCTATCGAAGTGCGAACAGTAGTGCGATATCCTAGCAAAGCAAAAGGCAGTTTCTCATGCCACTGCCTGGATCCTTCCACCATTTTCTGAAGTATTTTCTTGATGTTCTTATTAGCTGCCTCAACTGCTCCATTCGCCTTTGGACGATATGGTGTGGAATTGCGTTGTGTGATTTTAAACTTCTGACATGTCTCTGCCATCAAATGACTGTTGAGATTGGCACCATTATCTGTGATAATCACCTTCGGAATTCCGAACCGGCAAATGATATTTGAATGTACAAAATCGACCACTGCCTTCTTGGTCACTGATTTGAAAGTCTTCGCCTCAACCCACTTAGTAAAATAATCAATGGCTAACAGAATAAACCTGTACCCATTAGATGCTACTGGCTCGATTGGCCCAATGACATCCATTCCCCAAGCAACGAAGGGCCATGGTGCCGACATTGCGTGCAACTCAGATGGAGGCGAATGAATCAAATCTCCATGTACTTGACACTGATGACACTTGCATACGAAACTGATACAGTCTCATTGAGGTATTTTTTGATATCATGAAACCATGGCTCCCCATCAAGCTCTTCCTTCACCTTGTTACAATAGGTATGCTGATCTCGGACCTGAATCTACAATGGGTCCACATAAACCTTAGCTAGATGATGCAATATCGATGCCAAAGTGGCCAAAGCGTCATCAACTTCATTATGAGTCCTTGGAATGTGCTTGAAATCTATTGACTGAAACCGTTGGCATAGTTCATGCAAACATTGCCGGTAAGGTATGAGCTTTAAGTCTCGTGTCTCCCATTCTCCTTGAATTTGGTGCACCAAAAGATCCGAGTCACCCACGACCCAGATCTCTTGTACACCCATATCTATAGCCATCCTCAATCCCAAAATACATGCCTCGTATTCAGCCATGTTATTGGTGCAGTAAAAGCGAAGCTGAGCTGTAACAGGGTAATGTTGCCCTGTTTCTAAAATAAGTACCGCTCCTATCTCAATGCCTTTATTATTGGCAGCCCCATCAAAGAACAACTTCCAACTAGGTTTTTCATCTTGTTCCGACTCCTCAATATGCATTGCCTCCTCATCAGGAAAATATGTTTTCAGTGGTTCATATTCATCATCAACTGGATGCTCTGCTAGGTGATCAGCCACTGCTTGTGCTTTCATCGCAGTACGGGTCACATAGACAATATCAAATTCCGTGAGCAAGATTTTCCATTGAGCAAGCCTTCCTGTGGGCATGGGCTTCTGAAAAATGTACTTCAACGGTTCCAACCGCGAGATGAGATAAGTGGTATATGTTGACAAATAATGTTTCAACTTCGGCGCTACCTAGGTTAAAGCACAGCATGTACTCTCCAGTTGAGTGTATTTTACCTAATAAGATGTGAAATTTTTGCTGAGGTAGTAAATTGCCTGCTCTTTCTTTCCCGTAATATCATGCTGCCCCAGTACACAGCCAAAAGAATTATCCAATATTGTCAGATAAAGGATCAAGGGTCTTCCCGGCTCTGGCGGAACCAACACAGGCGGACTGGCCAAATATTCCTTAATTTTGTCAAATGCTGCCTGACATTCATCTATCCACTTGACCGCAACATCTTTTTTCAGCAGCTTAAATATAGGCTCGCAGGTTGCTGTAAGCTGAGCAATGAACCTGCTGATATAATTCAACCTGCCGAGCAAACTCATCACTTCTTTCTTGCTCTTTGGCGGAGGCAATTCCTGGATGGCTTTAATTTTGGACAGGTCTAATTCAATACCACGTCGGCTCACTATAAACCCCAACAACTTCCCTGATGGTACTCCAAATGCACACTTTGCCGGATTGAGTTTGAGATTGTACCTGCGGAGCCTCTGGAAGAACTTCCTCAGGTCTTTAACATGATCACACTGCTTTCTTGACTTTATAATTACATCATCCACATAAAATTCAATTTCTCGATGTATCATATCATGTAACATGGTGGTCAACGCCCTCATGTATGTTGCCCCTGCGTTCTTCAGCCCAAACGGCATAACCCTATAACAGTAGGTTCCCCAAGGTATAATGAATGCCGTCTTTTCCGCGTCTTACTCATCCATCAAAATTTGGTGATAGCCCGCATAACAATTTATAAAAGAACCAATTTCATGTTTGGCAAAATTGTCAATCAATATATGGATGTTTGGCAGTGGGAAGTTGTCTTTTGGGCTCGCCTTACTGAGATCACGATAATCAACACACACTCTGGTCTTTCCATCTTTCTTTGGCATAGGCACGACATTGGCTAACCATGTGGGATATCGGGTAACTCGTATGACCTTCGCCTGAAACTGCTTATTGACTTCTTCTTTGATTTTCACACTAATATCTGTCTTAAATTTCCTCAGCTTTTACTTGAAAGGAGAGCATTCCGAATAAGTGGGTAACTTGGGGACCACCAAATCAATACTTAAACCTGGCATATCATCGTATGACCATGCAAAGATATCTTTATATTCAAACAACAAATTGATCATCTCTTCTCTGAGCGGGGTTTCCAAATGAACACTTATTTTTGTTTCCCGAACATTTTCCTGATCCCCTAGATTGATTGCCTCAGTGTCATTCAAGTTCGGTTTGAGTTTTTCCTCAAATTAACTTAATTCTTTACTGATTTCTTCCAAAGCTTCCTCATCATTATACTCCACCTCATCGTCGCATTCAATTTCTTGTATTACTATTTCACATTGGTTATCAAGACTAGGCCGGGAACTCCTCATGCATGACACATCATTGAAACCAGCATAAAATGGACT
>MU772942.1:16425-27012 GCA_026770625.1 Nicotiana glauca | reverse complement strand
ACGAGGTCTCTGCCGTGCGGTTGTTGTTGTGCTGTGCACGAGGTCTCTACTATGCGGATTGTTGTTGAGGGGTTGCATGAGATTTTTGTCGTGCTATTGTTACTATTGATATATTGCACATGTGGCGTGACAAGGCAGTATATGTACATATGCTTATATGTGGGTTGCGCATGTGACAAGACAAGGTGGGAACATTATGATGCACATGTGGCGAAATAAGGTGGGCACTTATTATGTTATTATTTGCACACGTGGCGAGATAAGGTGGACTATGTCAGGGATTGATTGTGAGGATTTGTGATGGCCTGGGAGCGTTGTTGTTGTTTAATATTGTGTTATGGTACGCTTACCTGTATGAGCTTTGCCTCGTGGAAGTTGTGAGGAAACATCTTATGTATTGTCCGTTCTTTTCCTTACGCTTATTATCTGGTAGGAACTATGTTAAAGCACTTGCACAAGCATACACGTAGTTGAACACTCCTATTGGATGTGAAGTCCTCCTGATTTTGCTGAGTATAGATGTACACCCTTATTTACTTATTATATATGTGAGAGTGGCCCTATTTAGCAAGTGAGTTGTCACCATGACCATGGGGTTGATGGGGCACATGATGCCAAGTGTTAGATTTCAGGTACTGGGACTCGTGAGCTATAATGGACTGATGTGAACACTGTTATAGGATCTGAGTTATTGCTTACCTTTACTGTATTGTGACTTTAGGATTTGGGTTGTGTTTTTGCTCGCTCTTCTATGTCATTATTCTTAGTATTTTAGTTGGTACTTGTTGTTTTCTTCCCTTATTGTGATTGTAGCATTGTTAGCCATTTCGTGTAGTCTTTATATATACATTATGTCCCGTTGTTCTTATATTTGTATAGTTTTATTGGACCGGTAGGTGTCCTGACTGTTCCTCGTCACTACTCCACCGAGGTTAGTCTTCATACTTACTAGGCACCGCTATGGTGTACTCATCCTACTCTTCTGCACATTTTTGTTGTGCAGATCCAGGTACTTCCACTCAGTCTTATCATCCTTGAGGTGAGGCTCTTCTGTAGAGACTCGAGGTATATCTGCCGCGTCCGTAGACTGAGGAGTCCCTTTCTATCTTTCAGTAAAAAGTATAGCCCTTCAGTAATTTTCCTTTGTTTAGACATTTCCGTAGTTAGAGCTTCTTATGTATCTCTTAGCTTGTGATTCATGAGATTCCGGGTTTTGGGAATTGTTTTTAGCTTCGAGATTTGTTATTTTATGTGCCCAGCGGCACCCTAAAAACTATTTCATTTTACTATTTCGGTTTTTAATTATTTCTTCCGCAATTATTGTTTATATTCCATATTGTTAGGCTTACCTAGTCGTAGAGACTAGGTGCCGTCATGATGGTTCACGGAGGGCGAACCGGGATCGTGACAAACCTCGAAGAAGGAGGGACGAGGGGTCAACTCCGACACTTTCTATGGGCTAAAAATAAAATGTCGATATTATATTTAAGCATGGACTACATATCATAGCTGAAAATTCAATAACCGAAAATAATTAACATTACTTTTTACTAATAGAAATTTTCAAATTCATTTTCATCATTTAACAATTTATATCCTAGGCCAATAAAGCAATGTCAATTATTATTAGTTCGAAAGAGTTATCATGCGCAAGTCATGCCGAGGTCGTACGGCCCGATCCAACATAAATATTAAAAATGCGCACTGCCGAGGGTCGAACGACACGAACCATAGATCCATCTATCTACTACCGAGGCGTTCGACCTGCATTACAAGAAGAGGAAACACATATAAACAACCAATTCAATATTTATTAAGGGTTACTGTTCAAAGAAATATCAATTCTCATTAACGGTCAAGTGACCCATCCTAAACTCAAGTAGGTGAAGTTTAATCTTTTACAATTTCTTTATCAAGTTCCAATATGTTTTAAACAATTAAATTAACAAGTAGGATGCAGACATCGCAATTATGATATGAGTTGGGTCCTAAACTACCCCGTCATAAGCATAATAGTAGCTACGCATGGACTCTCGTCACCTCGAGCATATGTAGCCCCCACAAATAGAAGCACATATTAATTCAATTCAACTATGTGGTTAATTACCTCTTACAAGGTTAGAAAAGAGACTTATCTCGCTCCGAAATTCTATAACCAGCTCCCAACCTTTTCCAACAACTCAAACCGATGCCCGTTGCTCCCAAAACTAGTTAATATAAATATATACTTTTATTCTCATTATAATCCAATTTATAACAATTTCCAATTCCGCTCGAAAAGTCAAAAAAAATCACCCTTGGGCCCACGTACCCGAATTTTGAAAATTTTCGAAGATAAACTTTATTCATAACACCACGAGCTCAAATATATAATTTATTTTCAATTTCATGCCTAAATTCGTGGTCAAAATCCAAAAATATCAATTAATAGGTTTTTCTTCAAAATTCCCAATTTCTATAGATTTTCATGTCTAAATCCATATATAAACCTTATATTTAACTCACAACTGGTATAAATCACTTACCTCACAATAGATGATGAAACCTCCTCTTCAAAAGCTCGAAAAATCGCCCAAGCCATGTGAAAAATGGGGTAAAATGAACTCAGACCCCGATTTTAAAGCATTCTGCCCAGCGCAACACCTTTACTTTTTGCGTTCGCGACCCTCTAATCGCGTTTGCAAAGGCCAACTAACCCGCCCCTACGCGTTCTCGTTCTCCTCTTTGCGTTCGCATAGGCCAAATGGCCTTAGGCCTAGCTACCCCCTTTTTTCTTCGCGTTCGCGTCTCCTTGGCCGCGTTTGCGAAGGCTTGTCCAGCTTTTGCCTCGCATTCACGAAGGCCAAACCTAGCATCCACCAAAATTCCTCTTCACAAACACTGGACTTTCTACACATTCCCGAAGAAGGAAACCAGACACCAACAACAGCAACAGTAGTTCCAAAACAACTCTATTTGATCCAAAACTGCCCCGAAACACACCCGAGGCCCCCAGGACCCCGTCCAATCACACAAACTAGTCCCATATCAACTATTAGAGGCCTCAAATAACATCAAACAACATCAAAATCATGAATCGTACCCCAATTTGAACTTAATGAACTTTAGAACTTTAAACTTTTACATTCGATGTCGAAACCAATCAAATCACGTTTGATTGACCTCAAATTTTGTACACAATTCACATTCGACATTATGGACCTACTCCAACTTCAGGAATCAAAATCCGACCCTGATATAAAAAATTCCACTCCCGGTCAAACTTTTCAAAAATGTTCAAATTTCTAACTTTCAACAAATGACCCCGAAATGACATACGGACCTCCAAATCCACATCTGGATGCGCTTCCAATATCAGGATCACCATGCAGAGCTATTCCCAGACTCAAAATCTCAAACGAACATCGATAACATTAAAATACAGTTCAACCCAAATTTATGAAATTCTTTCAAAATGCTAAATTTCCACAATGGGCATCGAAATGCTCCCGAATCATCCAAAACCTGACCCGTACATATGCCCAAGTCCAAAATCATCATACGAACCTATTGGAACCTTCATATCTTGATTCTGAGGTCGTTTACTCAAAATCAAACCTTAGTTTATTCTTCCAATTTAAAGCTCCTGAAATGAGAATTTTCTTTCCAAATCAACTCCGAACTTCCTGAAATCCAATTCGACCACGCGCATAAGTCATAATACCAGAAGTGAAGCTACTTATAGCCTCAAACTGCCGAACGGCACACTAGAGCTCAAAACGACAGGTCAGGTCGTGTCACGACCCAAAATTTGCTAGTCGTGATGTTACCTAACCCAACCTGCTAGGTAAGGTAACTAATAACTATCCAATTTTAATAATAGTAATAAGACAATCAAATAAAGGAATTATGTGAATTTTAAACCTTTCCCAAGGGCTAGTAATACAAATCATGTGCTTCTAAAAATAGAGTTTATAAAGCTGATATGAACTAAATACACCTTCTGTTTGAAAAGTACATAATCAAAGTTTTAAAATCTAAGGCTACCATGAACAAGAGACAATTATAACAAGGATGCGGGTACATCTTCCAATCCAGCTCCCGTTGAACACAGCAATAATGGCATCTGAAATCTGCAAGCAATGTGCAGGAACTGTAGTATGAGTATAACTGACCCCATGTACTCAATAAGTAACAAACCTAACCTTAGGTTTAAAGTAGTGATGAGCTGGAACATAGGTCTGGTCCAGCACCAATAACCAGCAACAGTTCATAACAACGTAGAGCATATAAATAAGGAAGTAACTTAGAGATAAAATGCTCAATTTTTTTGCAATTTTTCCTAAAATAGTTTCGCTTTTACAGCATATCAGTGAAAACTCAAATTCTTCATCAAAATCGTCATAAAATATGAGATAGTTTGAAAACTATAATTTTTTTTCTAAAAAAATCCTTTTCACAATAAAGAGGATGTTTCATTTTATTTCCAGATAGCAAGAGTGAGATATCTCTCTATGACCACATATCAATGTGTGTAAAAAGTCATGAATGATGTGATACCATACATCATGAGAAAAATGAGTCTCTATGCATGTATGTCATATATGCATGCCAATGCCATGTATCTCAGAGATGAATCATGTATTTATACTCTTAGAGTACTCAATCTCATTGTCTTACACTTTCCACTCACCATGCTCAACCACTCGGTACTGTATATGGCCCCATACAACCCATAAAAACCGATCCCAGAACATATACAACACAGACTATGTCACCCAGTACCGAGGAAAAAGGGCAGTCCAACCCTGTAGAGAAATTCATCTCCAGGTATCAAGTACTTTGGACAAATCCATATCCAGGGAAATCCATCCCTTAATAATATCATCCGCGCTCATTGGGGGTGTGTACAGACTCCAGAGGGGTTCCTACAGCTCAAACGCTATCATAATCATTAATATAACCATAGCGGCGTGGTGCCCGATCCCATAACTGTCACTCGTAATCAGGCTCTCAGCCCCACTTAGTCATCAATATCTCTAGTCCACCTACAGACTCACAATGGCATGGAAGCTAACCTGAAACAATGATATGATGTATCAATAAATAACAACTGAGATTGAGATATTATATGAATGCATAAATATGTCTGAGTAGGAAATATCAATGAAATCAGTGAGATGATAGCAAGCAACAACCACTATGGGTCCTAAAAATATCAGCATAAAGCCTAAACATGATATCTAGCATGATTGACACCTCAGTTACTTTATATCACGGTGAAAACACATATATCAACAAATATAGGGCCACTATACAGTGCCATGGAAACAACGGAATCACAATTCATATGATGCACGCCCACACGCCAGTCACATATCATGTGTCTCACCTCAATACCAATCATACAACACGAAATTTGGGGTTTCATACCCTCAGCATTAAGTTTAGAAGAGTTACTTATCTTGAACAAGACGATTCCAACACCGAGCAAGCCAAGCGATGCTCTAAAAATACTATCATGCACGTAGAGAACTTCGAACGGATCACATCTTAAAACTCGACAAAACTCATAAAATCCAATAACCCATTCAAATACGAGTCCAACCATACTAGTTTCACTCAAATTTGAGTCCAAATCAGTGTTTAAAACTCAAAAATTCATATTACGAAGGCCAAAACCCCCAATTTCCTATTTAAAATTCATCAACCAAAAGCTAAAATCAAAGATAGATTCATAGAGAATAACCAAGACCGAGTAGAGAACACTTATCCCAATTCATATGGTAAAAATTTCTCCAAAAATCACCTCAATCCGAGATTGAAAATGATAAAATGAAGCCAAAATCGTGAACCCTTGTATTTATCATTCTGCCCAGCACTTCCGCTTCTGCGTCACATTAGCCACTGCTACAACGTCACTTCTACAGTGTAGCTTCTGCGGAATCCACTAGACAACTGATCCCTCGCACTTACGAATCAACATCTACTTATGCACAACTGCAGCTACGCAACTACAGACGCTCTTGTGCTAAATCTCGTTCCTGCACCCAAGATCTTCGCTATTGCGGGGCTGCAGATGCGCCCCTATTCTCGTTTTTGCGATCTATTCCAACCAGTCTGTCCTTCGCTTTTGTGATCAACTGTCCGCATCTGCGGACTCGCATCTGCATGCATTATTCCCCATATGTAGAAACACCAGAATCAACAGCCTTCGGGAATAGAAACATAAAGAAAAATGATCTGAAATCAAATCCGAAACACACCCGAGCCCCTTGGAACCCCGTCCAAACATACCAACAATTTCCATATCATAATACGGACCTACTCAAGGCCTTAACACATACATAACAATATCTAAATGATGAATCACTCCTCAATTCAAACATCAATGAACTTGAAACTTCAAACTTCCACAACCGATGCCGAAACCTATCAAATCACGTCCGATTGACCTCAAATTTTTCACTCCAGTCACATTTGAGATTATGGGCCTACTCTAACTTTCGGAATCGAAATCCGACCCAAATCTCAAAAATTCCACTCCCGGTCTAACTTTCCAAAATTCTAACTTTTCGCCATTTCAAGCCAAACTCTACTATGGACCTCCAAATTACAATCCAGACACGTTTCTAAGTACAAAATCACCCAATGGAGCTAACGGAACCTTCAAAAATCCAATCCGAAGTCAAATACCAAAAAGTCAGCTTGGTCAAACCTTTCAAATTTAAAGCTTATAGCAGAGAATCATTCTTCCAAATTCGTTCCGAATAACCTGAAAATCAAAACTGACGATTCACACAAGTCATAATATATCCTACGAAACTACTCATGCCCTCAAACAATCGAACGGAGTGTAAATACTCAAAATAACTAATCGGGTTGTTACAAGTCATTACAGTAAAGCACGAATAGTGATGCCGTGCCATTTCATATATATTATCATGTGAAGGAGAGTGTAAAGCACGAAGGGTGATGCCGTTCCATTTCATCTACATAATCATGTGAGGAAAAGTACAAAGCACGAAGAATGATATCCTGCCATTTTATATTCATTATTATGTAAGGAAGAGTGTAAAACACGAAGGGTGATGCCGTATCATTTCATTATATTATCATGCATATTATCATATACATATGAGAGTAAAGCACGAAGGGTGATACCTACCATGTTAGTTATATCATCATGTTTTATATTACTATATATTCATGGCACGAAGGGTGTTTACGTGTAGGTGAGAATGATGGATATACATTATGTTATGATATCTTTTCCTTGTGTATGTATTTATGCCTTTACCTTGACTATTACTATTACAACTATGTTTTCTATGTGGTTTTTCGATGTTGTTCTGACTTGTTCTTTATTTCAATTGTTGTTGTGCTGTCCATGCCTTCTATCTGTTTGACTTTTTCCCCTTATTGTCATACCTGCATCTATGCCCCTTTTTCCAGTCTATTTTTGTTGTCCATATATACTGCCTTGTTCGTTATTCTTTCCTGTGTGTCTCCCAATTTATTGTTATTTTATTGAAATTTCTTTCACCTGGTTGGTATTATTATACGTATGCTCAGTGAAGAAGAGATAAATGCACGAAGGATGTTGCGGTGGCAATTGATTTGATCTACATTCATATAGTTGGTGAGGATGAGATAAATGCACGAAAGATATTGCCGTGCCATTTGATTTGATATCTTGAGTACATTTCCCTCACCATGAAAGTTATGAATTTGCTACCGTGATTTCTTTTAGTAATCATTTACTACTTCATACATTTGTTTTCTTATACTCTTATCTATTATGTTATATAACTATTTTTGTTGTTAATCTACTGCACATGTTATAACATTGAGTATCTTTTAAACTAAAAATTTTTTTCACTACTTCGATGAGATTAGACATATACTAACTAAGTACATGGGGTCGGTTGTACTCATACTACACTTCTACACCTTGTGTGCAAATTTTGGATGCTGATGTTGCGATGTATGACGGGAGCTGGCATTGGAGATGTTTCTACGATCCAGTCATAGCTGCCTCTTGTTCTTAATAGCTTTAGAATTACTAATATGTTCGCGTTTATTTCAAATAGATGATGCATTTTATTTCCTACCAGTTTTGTAAAAATCTAACTCTTAGAAGCTCATGATTTGTAATACCAGTCCTTGAGAAAAATAGAAAAGTTCAGTTATTTTATCATTTATTTTCCTTGATAAATATAATTAAATTGGATTGTTATTAATTGGCTTACCTGGCAAGTTGGGTTAGGTGTCATCACGACTAATCGGATTTTAAGTCGTGAGATATACTCAAGGGTCATGTATGATCTGCAAATTCATAGGTGGATCCAGTATTTGATGGTTATGGGTGCCACAACTTTTATGCAAATCGATCACTAGTGACGAGACTGACACGTCCTGACCTGTGCTATGGCCATGTCCTGCGACGTCCTGACCCGTGCCATGGCCATGTCCTGCAATGTCCTGACACGTGCCATGGACATGTCCTGCCATGTCCTGCAATGTCTTGACACGTCCTGACCCATGTCATGGCCATGTCCTGCAACGTCCTGACACGTGCAATGGCCACACCCTGCCATGTCTTGCGACGTCCTGACACGTCCTGATACATGCCATGGCCATGTCCTGCGACATCCTGACATGTCCTGCCACGTGCCATGGCCATGTACTGCGACGTCCTGACCCGTGCCATGCCCACACCATGCCATGTCCTGACACATCCTGACACGTCTTGACACTTGCCATGGCCATGTCTTGCGACGTCCTGATACATGTCACAGCCATGTCTTGACACGTGACATATCCATGTCCTACCATGTCCTACGACGTCCCCACACGTCCTGATACGTGCCATGGCTATGTCCTACGACATCCTGACCCGTGCCATGGCCATGTCCTGCGACGTCCTAACCCGTGCCATGGCCACACCCTGCCATGTCCTGACACGTCCTGACACGTGCCATGTCCATGTCCTGCCTTGTCCTGCAGTGTCCTAAAACGTGCGATGGCCATGCCCTGCCACGCCCTGTGACGTCCTGACACGTGCTATGGCCACGCCCGGCGACGTCCTGACCCGTACCATGGCCATGTCCTGCGACGTCCTGACACGTCCTAACCCGTGCCATGGCCATGTCCTGACATGTCCCGATCATCAGTTTAATCCATTTTGGATTAATTCGGTTCGATCCATTTTTAATCAATTTAATTCAATTTTTAAAAAAAATAAGATATAAAATAGTTATAAAATTTTAAATTAAGAAATACACCACTTCAATCTAAGGGTGTTAAATGGGTAGGCCGGGCCGAGCCTCTATTTTTTGGACCTGTATGAGTTACGGTCCGGGCCAATTCTGGGTTGGATCTTAAGGGGTTTAACGGGTTCGGGTTCATCCGGATAAAAATTGAACTGTAAGGGTTACGGGTTGAGGGGGCCAGGTCGGATCGGGCCGGGCCGGGTTTAGTGTATTTTTAATTTTTTTTTGGAATTTTGTATAACTATTGTAAGTTATATTAATACTTTGTATTAATTTAAAGAATACAAGGAAGATGGGAAAATTGCACTTATAAATTACAAATACTACATTTATTTGAAAATTCAAAATTAAAGTTTGCATTTAAAAAGTAAATTAATAAAAAATAGTAAAACTAAATTTCCATGCATAATAAATTAATAATTCTTCAAATTAATCTAACAAACTGAAATATTAAGCATAAATACGTCTAATAATTTTAAAATAACACAAATTGTCGAAAAATCTTATATACGAATTTTCGGAGGACGCTCAAGACAATACTTTATATGCCTCCTTAAACTGCATGTGCCACACTCTGAACGAAATTTTAAGACTTGACCATAGTTCTTGCACTTTAATTTCTGACCTTCTTCATTTTCTTCTACCACCTCAAAGTGTTGCCAAACATATGGGTGCACTTTAGAAGTACGAGGCATGATTTAACTTGAGATTTGAGAATTGAGAATGAGATTGAGACTTGAAGTCTTGCAAATTGAAGAATGAGAGAATGAGAGAAATTGAGATTGAGAAATGAGTATTGAGTGAAGAAATGAAGAAGAGGAGGGGGGTATTTATAGTTTTAGAGAAGGTTAGTTTTGTAAATTGAAAAATGGTTAAATTTAAAAAAAAAAGAGGCTACCTATTTTTTTACTATTAATACCCCCTACCTAGCCTAGCCCAGCCCCCTCTAACCGGTCCAGACTGGTTTCGGGTTTAACCGGTTTGGGCCGGTCCGAAACTGGGCTGACCCAGCCCGTTTAACACCCTTACTTCAATCTACCTATTATTTTTACTATAATAAGAGGAAAAGAGAGTTGTCTCCGGTTTACAAAGTGAGTTGCATCCGGATATTAATTCGGTTCAGTAAGGCGCTTTCCGTAATTTTATTCGGTTTATCCTTTTTTCATTGGTTGCCATAGAAGTGTCACAGTAAGTGCTTCATAAAAGTTTACCATTACTTCACTATTATGCCCTTGTACACTTATAATCTTAGCTGTGAAAAGAACACGTGATGTTACTGGTGTGACTGCAGTCCCTAGGTGGGCTCCATCCCTAACCATTATTTCTTCTATGT
>MU772938.1:23280-34276 GCA_026770625.1 Nicotiana glauca | reverse complement strand
GTTATACGATATATCCGGTGTGGAAGTAGACCAACATTTCTATTGGCAAATAGGGGGTTTCCAAGTACATGGCCAAGTAAAACATGGGATACTTAGTGCACTGAGCTTCCCTTAAATAATTTCCAATGGAAAAATATTTTAGAGAGACATTGCTCAGAAGGTGATTCACCCTAAATTCAAGAGTAGAAAAAAAAACATTCTTGAATACAACATTGAGTGATTTAGTTAAATTCCGGAGATCGATGATGTGGTTATCATTCTTCCGTTTGCTCTTGAATGAGACTAAGTATCTTTAAGAAAGAAGCGTGTTTATCTGTAAGTCTATCAAGTTTCTTATTGATTATCTAACAATAATATTATCAATGTTTTAACAAAATCATCACTAGAACATTTAATTTTCTTATTTGCAACTTCATATTAAATCTCTTAACTGCAGGTTTTTGCCAACAAAAAAGAACAAAAGGATGAAACAAATATTTAAAAGGATGAAGTACGTGCACTGCTATTGGGAATTACCAAGAAAAGAATGAGTATGATTGAAAATGGAGAAGCTCCTGATGATTTATTGGGAATATTATTGGCATCCAATTTAAAGGAAATCCAACAACATGGAAATAACAAGAAATTTGGTATGAGTATTGATGAGGTGATTGAAGAGAGTGTATACGGTCAAGATCGAATGACTCCGATCTCTATACTTGAGAGGTCATCCGAGGTCCGAGTTCGGGTAAGACCAAGTTCGAGCTCGAGGGACCAGACCTAAGTTCGAAGGCGGAGCATGATGCATACCAAGGTCGAGCGTGCTCGACCTCAAAATAGTACCGTTATGATTCGTACCAGAACACGTTAGATTCATGTCATGTCCCCAAAGTCATGGCGCAAATCCTGGAATATGATTGTACTATTCCGTACTAGGCGGTTAGGCAGCTGTACCAAGAATATTCCTTATCTCAAAATAGTACCGTTATGGATTCGTACCAGAACACGTTAGATTCATGTCACGTCCCCAAAGTCATGGCGCAAATCCTGGAATATGATTGTACCATTCCGTACTAGGCGGTTAGACAATTGTACCAAGAATATTCTTTATTGTAAATAGAAATATTCCTTTTTTAGGGTTCCTCTATTATATAAAGGGGATCCCATAGGATCATCTTATCATCTTTTACTAAGAAAGGAATATACTTTCTACTTTTTGCCTGCTGTTCAGCAGAATTATCCCTTAACTTGATTATTCTTACTTTGATTTTCCTTCTTAGTTGTTCTTACTTCCCTTAGCCATCTCGAGGTCACCATGCATCTCGAGGTCACTACTGCTAGCTAATATTGGTTTGATCCATTTCTGTCTTTTATTTCTACTTCATATTTCTTAATTATTAATTGGTATTAAACTAAATCACATATCTTTAAAATCACAAATCAAGTTTAATTGTGTATATTTTCGAGGTAAACAGTTTGGCACCCACTGTGGGGCTAAAAATAATAGTGATTGTTTCTTTACTGATTTTTGTTACACATGTTATCTTTACATTTTTTCTTGTCAAGATTTTTTGATTCTCAGGTTTAAACATGCCTAGCACACAGAACGCACCCATTCATGACAACGAAGGTCTTGGAGAAAACAGCAACGCAGGAGTAGGTGTACCACCGATAAACCCTGGGAAAGTGTCAAATGTGGAACATGTTGATGTTAGTTCACACATTGCTTTGAATACAGATCTAGGCATGGACCCCGAAGCAGATATACACAGGGAAGCCCAGTCCGGTGGCCAAAGAACGCAAGGAATAGAAGAAGGCGGAGTTAGCCTCCAAGTGATATTCGAGATGTTTCAAGCTCAGAAAATCTCCATCGCTCAACTCCAGATTCAGATAGAACCCCAAACACAGCCGAACTAGTAAACACTCAAAAATCCCTCCACGTGGATCGTACCAGAACACGTTAGATTCCTTCCACGTCCCCAAAGTCATGGCGCAAATCCCGAAATATGATTGTATTATTCCGTACTAGGCTGTTAGGCAGCTGTACTAAGAATATTCCTCACTATAAATAGAAATATTCCTTTTTAGGGCTCCCTTCGGTTTGGTTACTACACTATCTACAAACTTTTATCTTATTTTTTAATCTTTCACTTAGCATTTATTGCCTAACAACTAGCATAAAAATAGATCACATATTTTTAGAACCACAAAATTAAATCTAATTGTAATTACCATTTTCAAGGTAAACAACCTTTTATTGAAAATCTCAAGTGTTATTTTCAGTATCCAAACATGTGTCTTTTGATTCTTAAAAGTTTTTACACTAATTCAAAATTCAATATTCTTTTATACTAAGAAGTCTGCGGATTCCATGAGTCCAAATTTACGCCTAAGTGGAGAGGAGATGTTCTATTCATAATGTTAAAATATACAAACGGGCGCTATCTTACATCTAAAGCCAAAAACTCAAAGTTACGACTATAAGATATCATTTAAAAAATGATGCATCGAAATTAATTAACTTCAAAATTTGCAAGACTTGACAAAAATAACCGATAAATATCAGAAGCTCAATAAAGTACTATTCAAGTGAGAAAGAAAAGAGTATATTGTTCATTGATAAAAGGCACAAAGGACCAAGAAGAACATTCCACAACCAACAAAAAACAAAGGTTAAAACATCTAGAAACTGGTCATTGCACTGATACTGGTCCGCGCGAGAGCATGATTTAGTCTGTCATAAAGTGGACAAAACAAAGGAAGCTCGAGGATCTGATTGAGAACCCCGGGGGAGCAGCCCGGGATGCATCAAAAGAAACTCTCGAGGACACAAGCTCTCTCTCGAGATAACTTTAATTTTCCTCTCAATATAATTAACTGTTTGAGCTCCTTGGTGACTTAAGTATTTTCCTGATCCAGTTGTTCCAAATACACTTCCTTCTGAGCAAGTAAGACCTTGAGATCCTGAATCTCCTCAAAGGATTTGAAGTCCTACCCTATGAAGGATAGCTCTTGTTCATTTATCTCATCTCTCACCTTGTCTAGTTCTACCTAAACTAACTTAACATGACACTCTAAAGCTTCTTTCTCTATATGGTTTTTTAAACTTAGACTTCCAAGCTTTGTTGTCTTCTTGCAACTCGAGATTACCCTCTCATAGAATGAGAATCTTTTCATAATTTGCGTCGAAACCAGTGACTCAAATTCACAATCCATGAATTTGCCGATCTTAATTGTAACACTGTATTTACTGATGCGGGTCGAAGGCTTGGCTTCTGTACTCTAAGAAGTTGGAAACTCCAGCAGTCACTCAAATTCACAATCCACGGTCTCATCGACGATAGATGGGTCCAAATTAATAGGACCAACAAAGCCAACTTCTGTTCATGAGGCAACACCAGTCTTCAGAGCCGTAGCAAGGGTTGTATTTACTAACCAATGAAGTTGAGATGAAAATCTCCTCAAAATCCTCTCTAGTCCGAGCTCAATCTTACAAAAAGTGGTGAAAAATGACCAATTCCCAACAGTCAACACTTTAAATAACTGGGTGTGAGGTGTTCTTCGCATTCGCGATGAGCACTGGCCAATTGGACTTCACGTTCGTGAGGTCTACATCGCATTCATGAAGACTTATTCCCCAGCCTGCCTTTGCATTCGCGTCCCTAGGTCCGCGTTCGTGATAAAGACCACAGTCATCCCCCTAGGTCATCCCCAAAGCTTAGTGTTTGCGAGTGGCCAACCGTATTCGCAAAGGGTAATCCCCTAGCACTTCGCGTTCCCGAAGAGTAAACTTCCCCAACCCACAATTTCCCCTTTGAGATCGCAAGAGAAGCTTCACGATAGTGGAGCACTAGACAACAGAAGCAAAAACCAACAGTTCCAACAAGTTCTAAAATGGTCTAAAACCAATCTGAAACTCACTCGAGTCCCTTGGACTCCAAACCGAACATGCACAGAAGTGTAATAACATAATATAAACTTGCTTGCTACCTCAAATCATCAAAATAATATCAAGAATCGATCATCAAACTTGAAAACTCATTTTTTATAATCTTTCACAAAATGGCCAAAACTCGCTCGGGTCACTTCGAACCCCAACCAAATGTGCATACAAGTCCAAAAATATCATAAGAATCTATCGGAATCATCAAAACATCGATCCGGGGTCGTTTACCAAGAATATTGATCGTGGTCAACTCAAGTCCCATTTTAGGCCGAAAATCATATTTTCTTCAAATTTTCACGTAAAAACTTTCCGAAAAACAACACTGACCATGTACGGAAATCAAGAAACATCAAATGAAGCTAATAAATGTCTTGGAACATGAAAACAAAGGCTAGTATTCAAAATGACCTATCGGGTCATTACATTCTCCACCTCTAAAGAAATGTTCATCTTAGGACAGACATAGAAAAGTATCTGGACTGGTAAAAAGGTGGGCTATCTACTCCACATTCGGATTCAGACTCCCACGTAGCCAATTCAATTGACTGACCTCTCTATTGCACTTTCACAGAAGGAAAACTCATGGATCTTAACTTTTGAACCTGCTGGTTTAGAATAGCCACTAGCTTCTCCTCATAGGCCAAATCTTCATTGTGCTAATGTCCAAAACATGTGACCTATCCTCATGTTAATTTCGAAGCATGGACACATGAAATACCAGATATACCCATGTTAGGCTAGGAGGCAATGCAAGCCTATAAGCAACCTCCTCAACTCTCTCCAAGATCTCAAATGGGCCAATAAACCTCGAACTCAACTTGCCCTTCTTCCCGAACTGCATCACACCCTTCATAGGCAACACTTGAAGGAGATTCTTCTCAGAACCTACCATGTAAGCTACGTATCGAACCTTCCGATCCACATACTCTTCTATCTGGACTTAGCTGTACGAAGTCACTCCTGAATCAACTTAACCTTCTCCATAGCATTATGGACCAAATCAGTACCCAACAACCTAGCCTCCACGGGCTCAGACCAACTAATCGGCAAACGACATCACGTACAAAATAAGGCCTTATATGGAGCCATCTGGATACTCAACTAGTAGTTGTTGTTGTAGGTGAACTCTATGAGTGATAGAAACTGATCCCATGAACTTCCAAAATCCATAACACAAGCGCGTAATATATCCTCCTTGATCTGAATAATACGCTCAGAATGTTTGTCCGTCTGAGGATGAAAAGCGGTACTCAGCTCGACTTGTGTGTTCAACTCACGTTGCATGACTCTCTAAAAATGCAATGTGAACTGCGTGCCTCGATCAGAAATGATGAAAATGGGCATGTCGTGTAGGTAGATAATCTCCTGGATGTAAATCTAAGCAATCGCTTGGAAAAATACGAAGTCACCACCGAAATGAAGTGCGCGGACTAAGTCAATTGGTCCATAATAACCTAGAGTGCATCATATTTCTTCAAGGTTCGTGGTAAGCACAAAGTCTACATTGATGTGCTCCCACTTCCACCCAGGTATCTCCAATCTCTAAGTCAACCCTCCCGATTTTGGATGCTCGTACTTCACATGCTGATAATTCAAACACTGGGAGACATAAGCAATAATATATTCTTCATTCTCTGCCAAAAATATTGTTATTTCAAGTCATGGTACATCTGCGTAACACCTGAATGAATAGAATAGTGCAATCTGTGAGCCTCCTCAAGGATCAAATCTCTCAAACCATCAACATTTGGAACACAAGCCCGACCTTTAAACTTTATAAAACCATCATCACCAATCACGACCTCCTTAGCACCACCCCACTACTCCGTGTCCCTCAACACCATCAAGTGAGGATCATCAAATTGGCGAGCCTTGAAATGATCTAACTACGATGATTGTGCCACAATACAAGCAAGAACGTGGCTAGGCTCCGAAATATCCAGTTTCACAAATTGATTAGCCAAGGCTTTAACATTCATAGTTAGTGGCCTCTCCACTACCAATAAATATGCCAAACTATTCATACTCTCAACCTTCCTACTCAATGCATTGGCCACTACATTGGCCTTTTTCGGATAATATTATAGTCTTTTAGCAACTCTAATTATGTAGCCACAAATTAAGAACTTTCTGCTTAAAGAGGTGTTGGAGACTCCGATAGTCGGTATAGACCTCACATGGAACATCATATAGATAGTGCCTCCAACTCTTCCGCGCGTGAACAATGACTGCCAACTCTAAATCATGCACAAGGTAATTATTCTCATGAACCTTCAACTACCGAGATGCATATGCAATCACCCTACTGTCCTACATCAATACCACACCAAGAACAATATATGATGTATCACAATACACGATATAAGATCCCATACTTGTAGGCAACACCAATATTGAGATTGTGGTCAATTCAATCTTGAGCTTTTGAGATCTCTCCTCACACTCATCGGACCAGCTGAAGGAGCACCCTTCTAGGTCAATCTAGTAAAAGGAGCTACGATGGATGAAAAACCCTCCCCGAAATGGCGATAAACTACCAAACCGAAGAAGCTCCGAATCTCTATAGTTGAAGACGGTCTAAGCCAACTCTGGAGAGCTTCAATCATCTTTGGGTCTACCTTGATCCCCTCACTATACACCACATGACCCAAGAACGCCACTTAATTAACCCAAATCTTGCACTTGGAGAATTTAGCATATAGCTTCTTGTTACACCCCGTAAGTTTAACAACCTTGATACCGTTGTATATATATTTGATATGGTATTTTGAGTAGAATATTTTTGTAAAGAAAAAAATAGTTTGAAAAATATTATTTGATATAGTTACTAATATTACTACTTTCAAATATGTTTTAAATTATTCACTTAATATGAAAAACATTTATGAGATTTTCTTTATTGTAAAAATATGAATTATTTTCTTACAAGAAAAGAAGGTTATCTTCTTCTTCTTCTTTTACCATTTTAAGAATTAAGCATACGAAAATTTATACTCTTTATATGAGATTAGAAAAATTAAAGTTAAGAAAATATATATATTTTTACATGGATATTTTAATGAAATATTAATTTTACATGGTACCACATAACCATGATAGTAGGGTATAAAGTGTATTAAAAGTAAGTAGTATTTTAAGTAAATTGAGATAATTCTTAATTATGTGGGTAATTGATTAATTATCGGGTAAGGGGCACTACCTAATTACCTAAATAAATAGATAACAATTAAAATACCCCCACCCCCACGTGGACCCCTTAAAGCATATGTATGACTCATATGAGAATAGACGGCAAGATTTAAAATCATTTAGAGGATATGTTTGAATGTATTCGTTGTGTACCAAGGTAATTATTGAAGTGTTTTCATTCTTGTGTCCTTTTATTTGTTAATAATTCTTTCGGTCCTCGTTCCAAAAGCTATCTTTTTTTAGTCCGTTTGGCCAAGCTTATTTTTGGTCAAAAGTACTTCTTTTTTTTTGTCAAAAGCACTTTTGGCCAAAAATTGAGGTGTTTGGCTAAGTTTCTGAAAGGAAAAAAAGTGCTTTTGAGGAGAAACAGAAGCAGTTTTTGAGAAGCAGAAAAAAGTAACTTCTCTCCAAAAGCACTTTTTTAAGAAGCACTTTTGAAAAAAAATACACTTAAAAGCAGTTTTTAACAGCTTGGCCAAATACTAATTGCTGCTCAGAAATGTTTTTCAAACTAATTAGCCAAACAATACTTTTGAGAAAAGTACTTTTAAAAAAAAGGACTTCTCAAGATAAGTTGATTTTTGCAGCTTGGCCAAACGGGTTATTAGTTTGTAACCGGCAGTATACTTACGAGAATTTCATTAGTAACAAAGGACTAGTAAGTTGTGGGGTGTGGATTCTATCGGAGCTGTACAATGTTCCATTAGTATGGCTCTCAATGATTATTTACTTGTTTTACCTCATTTTATGTCCTTGGCTTTCTGGCCAAGTTTTCACCGAAGGAGGAGAAAGGGGATACATGACCTACAGGGGTTGGGTGCTGAGATTAAACAAGAGGGCGAAGCTAGACTTTCACGGATATACAGATATAATGGTGGTTGTTCTTCCGCATCTTTACTTTGCGGTGGTGCCTACAGTAATTGTAATTGGGGCATTGGTGGCTGAAAGGGCAATATTCCAAGATCATCTTCGACCTCTTTCTGCAAAGAAGGAAGATGATTATTTGGTGACAAATAAGGTATCTGCATCTACTCATGGAAGACATAAGACACTGACACTCCTCCATAAGCGCTGGATTAGGAAAATACTTTCTTCAGCAACTTGTTGGAAGCATCTTTTGGTAAGTTTTCAACTGCTCAATATGATGTCCATCTTTATTCTGATTTAATGTGCCTTTTTCTTACACAAAAATGTTTATTTTCCTTAATAGACTGGAGAGTTGTTTTTGTTCCAAGTTCCCACCGTTCTTTTTCCGCTCCTTACATTTTACTAAGCTACACTATCTTTTGTGAACTCATTTGAAATCACTTACATCCTTCAGATAATGTCTCCAGTTCTTTTCCAAATTATGGGAAGTACTTTCACAAAGACAAGAGGAATGGTCAATATCCTTCGTATTCTACTTGTTTAGTTATTCACTTTTATGTTAAACATACACGGTCAACAGATGAGGTAACCCGCTGACGTACTAAGGAGTTATGTATTGGAGCTTACCTGTTTGCTCTTACGGTAATGAGGACGGCCCGATGTTCGGGACAGGATCTTTCGCTGCTTTTGTTGTTATTGCTCTCACATGTCACTACGTCACCTCAGCAGCTGGGATCCCCTAACCTTTTCCGATTCAATATTTAGCTCGATCTATTCTAGATATCTTTTTTACATCAATAGCATCAGCTGGAGCTATGGTCTTATAATATTTCGAAAGATTTTATTACCGTACTTCTCATGCATTGCACTCAATTACATATATATTGACCCATAACCAGATGACGTTATATACATATATATGTATATGAGATATGAGAAAAGGTTACGGTGTTATATAAGCATCACCACCTGATCAGCTGGTATACATTGACGATTTTACCCACAATGGTCGAGATGATATGATGGGAGGCCCTCAGAGGCTATGTTATTGGACACATGTACCTATGCACCACTTGATATTCATACGCATATGCATTACAGTATAAGTATTTCATAATTTACAGAGCTATCCAGACTTACAGGTTGAGTCCTTTACTCCATGTTTCTTCCATGCTCGTTATATATTTATTTACATGCCTTACATACTCAATACATTATTCGTATTGATGTCCTTTATTTGTGGACGTTGCATTCATGCTTGCAGGTATATATAATCAGTTTGACGAGCCCTCATAGTAGACGAGATTGGCATTCAGTGAATGATCGGTAAGGCTCCACCTCATTCGGAGTGTAGCCGAGTATATGAGTCATCGTGTAAGAATTTTGCTACAGAATTATGGGAATGCCGGTACCCTGTCCCATTTGATGTCAAATAATCTAAGAGGCTTTGTAGAGAGAGGATCATTTTTGTACAGTATGTCAGAGGCTTTGACGGCCCATATGTATTCATATTTTAAGAACGATAGTTTATTGATAGAGTGTTGCCCACTTACAGATATGCACTACGAGTTGTGGCCATGTTGACCCATGATGGCCACAGAAGAATGAGTTACAGAGTGGTTCGCTCGGGCCACTACTGGCACCGAGTGCCAGCCACACCTCCCTAGGTTTGGGGCGTGACACTTCTCCCTCAAAGTCTGGAGTACGATCCTCAAGTGCAAGCACATGATCCTCCTGACTGTGAGAATACTTCAATATGTCATCAATGAACACGATGATGAAGGAATCAAGATATGGCTATAACACACTGTTCATCAAGTTCATAAAGGTTGTTGGACATTGGTCATCCCAATAAACATCACCAAAAACTCATAATGACATAGCGGGTCCTAAAAGCCATCTTCGAAATGTCTAAATCTCGGATCTTCAACTGATGATAACCTGATCTCAAGTCAATCTTCGAGAACAACTTAGCACCCTGAAGCTGGTCAAACAAATCATCAATAAACGATAATGGGTACTTGTTCTTGACCATAATATTGTTCAGTTGCTTGTAATCAATACACATTCGCATAGTGACATCTTTCTTCTTCACAAATAGAACTGGAGTGCCCCAAGGCGCGAACTCTATCTAATAAAAACCTTATCAATAGCAACTACTGAAGTTGTTCTTTTAATTCCTTTAACTCCACTGGCGTACAATAAATATGGGTTGAGTGCCGTCACCAAATCAATAACAAAATCGATGTCCTGATCAGGCGTCATGGACAAAATATTTGCTGGAAAAACATTTAAAAAGTCTTTTACTACCAAAACTGACTCAATGACAGGAGTATCAATATTATCATCCCTCACAAAGGCTAAATATGCAAAGCACCCCTTCTCGACCATCCGTTGTTGTTGATACCCAAATTTTCCCTATATTTTTAAATATGCAAAATACCTTCAAAATATCCTATATATGCATATATAAGTATATCCCAAGGTTTAATTATTTTTCCTTAATTTTTTAAAGATTTTTAAATAAATTTATTGCCTTATTTTATCAAGAAACCCCAATAATTGGTGATTCATTTATTGGATTCTTACATTTATAATCAAGTATAGCTAACATAATTTTTGCATATTTTTATAAATTTATTTAGCATTTTAAAAGCTAAATTACATATAATTGCAATATTAGCCTCTTTTAAGGTTTAGTTATGTTTATAATTATAAAATTGACTCCAGTATTTTTAATTTAATAATTATGTATTATTAATTATTTTAGTGCATTTAGTTTACTCTTAGAAATTATTTACTATTTGTTTATAAAATAAATAAAGGAAAAATAGCTATTTAATTGTTAGCCCACCTGCATTTCAATTTTAGCTAGATTTTGACACCTCAAATAAACCCACTTTCAGACCCCAACCCAATTAATGAAACCATCAGACCCATGCCCAGACCCAAGCCATGCCCGACCCACCTACCCTATTCAATTTGGACCGTTGATCATTCAAATCAACAGTCCCC
>MU772938.1:0-23084 GCA_026770625.1 Nicotiana glauca | reverse complement strand
CTCTCTCTCTCTCTCTCTCTCTCTCTTGTTCTCTCTAGAACCTTTCCCTTTCTCCTTCGCTTAGATGAATTTCACCCACCTTCTCCGGCTATCTCCTTGCCTGAATCCATGGTGGTATCACCACCTCCAGCCTTCTATGGCTCCTACAGTCCTGGTTATTGTAGTTTCAAGGCCTGGCCATGAAAAGCTTGGCCCAGACCTTGTTTAATTCGAGTTCTATGGCCGTCTCCGGCCTTGCTCCGGCCAGCCTTGGTCATTCGAGCCTGATCTCGACTTCTCCGGCTTAGATCAGTGACTTTTCCAAGCCTTTCTCACTACTTGGGTTCTTCTGAAACCCTAACCCTTCGAGGTTTTTTCGATTCTTTTAGATCTGTTGTATATCTGTATTTTCTCTAAGCTTTTAAACATTTTTTTTCTCAAAGTTCTTTCAAAACTACACCTTCAGAGCCTTCATCTTTTACCGATTTAGGGTTTCGTTAAGATGTCCTTTAAAATTTCTTTGATCTTTAGCATGAGTTATTGTATTTCTTATGTGTATATCTTCTACTGTGTTTTCTATGTTGTTTCTTCTATTGTATTGCCTATGTTGTTTCTTCTACTGAATTTCTTATGGTGTTTCTTCTATGTGTTCTTCTATTATGCTACTGTATTTCTTGTGTCGTTTCTACTGTATTTCTTATGTAGTTTCTCCTACTGTATTTTTATGTTGTTTCTTCTACTTTGATTCTTATGTGTTTCTTCTACTGAAAGATGCATGTTAAAAGTCTCAATTTCTTTCTGAGATTTATGAAGTTATTTCGACAGTATTTTTTGCCTTGATTACTTGTCCCTACACTCGATTGAGGGAAAAACCCTGAAATTTGGGGGTTTCATTCGAGTGTTGAGACTATTCACTATCTGATTTGCTTGTTCTTCATCTTTGAACTTGTTTGATTTCAAAACCCTAACTTCTTTGGACCTATTTGATTTTCTGAAATTATTTCATCTACTGCTCGATTGAGCTTTGAAATCTTCACTTCAACCTTATTATTTTGTATGATTCTGATTCCCTGCTACATGATTCTAAGGTCTTTTTACTGGACCCTTTGTACTATTTGATACTCCCTCTCTCCGCCATTGCTGAGTTACTATGTGACTACCATGTTCCTATAAGTTTGCTACTTACTGACTTTTGCAATTGCATGACCTTTCTTTATTTTAAAATTCAGCCTTGCATATTTAACGTTTATGCACTCTTTATAGGCTAAATTTCCCTCTAAAAATAACCCCTGATTGAAAACTGATTTCAAATTTCTCTATAATTCTGATTGTACTCTTGTAATTGATTCTTTCCTTATTGTATTGATTTCCCTTGTTTCTTGGACTTGTTGGAATATTTTCCTTTGAGCTTCCGACCCCTACCTTTTCTACTTAAGTTGACTTGATCCTCTTACCTTGATTACATTGGTATGAGATTCTTACAGACCTTTTCTTGATTAAAGTCTGATGAACCTAGACTCTATTACCTATTGTGTACTCGTAATATGCTGAAAAAATTTCCTTATTGGTCATATTCAGCCATATGTGATTTCTTTCCTTATTTAACATTTGCATGCTACCGTTTGATTCAATTCCTTAATTAAAGGAAGTCTTTGATACTGACTTGATTTTAACTGACACATATTTCCCTAATTATTTCTAAACTACAATCCTTACCTTATTTTCTGCATGTTTTCACACTATAAATACCCTTTCATTAACACAAGACACACGAACACCCTTAAGTTTTCTGAACTCACACTCTTTTTAAAAAAGCATTCTCTCTTGTTACTTGTGTTGTGGCCTGTGTTTTTCAAGTACTGCTACTGTCGTAGTTTGCTTCTTTGAAACTGGTATGTTCTAATTAAAGATTCAGCATCACAAATATGTGTTTATTTAACACCTTTGTTTTTCCCTGGCTGCCTACTTATGTGTTTAGTTCAGTATTTGTTTAGCATTTTCCTTCTGCATGTTCTGCCTCTATTGTGTATTCTAAGTTGTTTGACACTAATGGTTGTTTGAGGCATGACATTATTAAAGTATTGTTGTCTATGACTCAAATTTGATCCCCCGGGATCATAACCTCATGTTATCATTGTATGCCGCATATTCTAGTTGGTTTTATGAGCATAACAACATTCCCTATTGTTGTGCATGCCCGAGATAAATTAATGCTCAAACACAAGGGCTCTTTGCAATCAGTCCCAACCCCTGAATCCCTTTTGTGTGAAGTTGCTGATTCTGTGACTATTGCCCAACACCCCTTTCCCTTTTCCTTTATTTCCCTAATTTTTCAAGATCTGTCTATGCACTTGCACTCTCTCTTAGTCTTTAAGTTCTGCTCCCCTCTTGTAAGCCTTGCCTTGGGACCCATTGAGCTCCCTCTGAACTTGGAAACCTGAGGGCTGGCCCTTCCAAACTGCACTTGTCCCTATTCTGATAATACAATTTGGGTGTGAGCATTGCCCGGAGTCCCATTTAGGCTCTTAGGGAACTTTGACACGCTCAGATTGGAGATAGGCTTTGGATCAGTGGTCTTTGAGTTAGCTTATCTCATATTTCAGAGACAGGAAGTCTGAATCAGGCTCTCCTTTGGTTGTACTTTTTTTTACTTTTTTCTGATGTAATTTTTATTCATTGTAGTTTGTAATAAGTTGTAATAAAAACTTAGGGATTGTTAGTGAAAAAGGGTGGGTAACTATGCATGCAAAGGTTAGTGTGATGACCCAAAGGGTCATCATCAGATTTCTCTCTTTTTCCGCACTTCAGAGGCCTTAAAAACCTCACTTATAGTTACCTCGATTTGCGTGTGCAGTTCGTGCGCGTAGCCGGGAAGCTTGTATGTTGAAATATGTGATTTTTTTGAAAGATTTGAAGAATTTTGATATTAATATGATTAAAGTTGACTTCGGTTAACATTTTTGGTAAACAGACCCGGACCCATGATTTAACAGTCCCAGAGGGTCCGTAGAAAAATATGGGACTTGGGCATATGCCCGGAATCGAATTCCGAGGTCCCAGGCCCGAGGAATGAATTTTTCCATGAAATTGTTTTCTGAAAATGTTTAAGGAAAATAAAAATAAAATTTGATCAATAAGTGATGGTATCGGGCTCGTATTTTGGTTCTGACGCCCGATACATGTGTTAAATATGCGTTAAGCGCTATCTGTAAAGTTTGGTTGGGAACGGACGTCGTTTGACGTGTTTCGGACTATAAGTTCCAAATTTGAAAGTTTATGAAACTTAGAAGAAAATCATGTGTTTTGAGGCTTGATTCTACGTATATGATGTTATTTTGGCGATTTGATCGCACAGATGAGATCATAGGATGTTACTGAGTTAGTGTGTATATTTGGTTTGGAGCCCCGAGGGCTAGGGTGAGTTTTGAGTAGGTCCCAAAATCGTGCGGTCCGCGCTGGGTAGGTTCAGAGAGTCGTTTTCCCTCCCTTCCTTGGCGCAGCCGCGGGACATTTTTGTGCGGTCCGCGCCGGTCCTTTAGTAAAGTATATAAATCCGAGATTTTCAGTCATTTTACACTTTTTCAAAACCCAAAACATAAGAGGCGATTTTCCAAACGATTATTCATCTTCAAAACGATTGGTAAGTGATTTCTAACCTATTTTCTTTACTTCTTAACATCTTTAAACATAATTTCAACTTCAAAACAAAGATTTTAATGGGGAAATTTGGGAACTTAGGGTAGAACCTAGGATTTCTAAAATTGGGGGTTTTGGACCTCAATTTGGGGTTCGATTCCAAAATAACTTATATATCTGAGTCCATGGGGGAATGGGTAATCGGATTTTGGTTCGAACCTCGAATTTTGACCACGTGGGCCTGAGGGCATTTTGGGAATTTTGGAACAAACTTTGGAAAATTCATTTTCATGCATTCAAGTTAATTCAATTAGCATTTGTTGATACATTCAAGTAATTTGTGACTAGATTCGAGCAGTTTTGTGGTGAATTCGAGGGGTGAAGCTATACTAGAGGCTTGAGTGGATTTTCGGAGCACTTGAGGTAAGTGTTTGATCTAACTTTAGCTTGAGGGAATAGGATTAGAGTATTATTAATTGTTATTTGCTAAATGATTGAGTACGGTGTATAGGCATGGTGACGAGTATCTATACACTGGTATCTAGCATGACCGTGGGTCTTTGTTGGTACTTGTTTTGATATCCTTTGGGACTCTTACAAGCTAATTAATGTCACACCTCCTTTTTACCTACTACACCCCGTGAAGGGTGTAATAAAGGGAGTTTTTCTAATTAAAGGACAATCGAAACGGGGTTTGTTTATTAAGAGATTCAAAGTCGCCACTTGGGAGATTTATGGTGTCCCAAGTCACCGGTTTGAATCCCGAATCGAGGAAAATATTGACTCTATATTACAATCCGCGAACCAGAAATACGGATAAGGATTCTGTTAACCCGGTAGAAGGTGTTAGGCATTCCCGATTTTCGTGGTTCTAGCACGGTATCTTAACTATTATATTTGGCTAAATTATCTGATTTTTAATACGTGTCTTTACCTATGTGCTTTTAACTTTGAACTACTTTTATTATTATTATTTTTTATGAGAATTGCAACGTCGTGAAAACGTGTCTTGAACCACGTCACATCAATGTACCCGTGGTTATTGACACATCTCGACTCTGTTGAGATTTGGATTTGGGCCACATAAATGTGCACCCGAGTTTAAGAAAGTAAATTATTAAAGGTGCGCCTAAAGTGACTAGCACGTTATTATTTTGGGGAAGGCCATGAAATTCGCTAAATGGCCCATCTCGAATTCTAAATGCTTTAATATATACAATTATTGAGGGCCCCGCAATTTATATGTTTTGTTTTGCGAGGCTCATCTCATTTATTGTTTTAAAGGCAAACCTAAGGCAACTACAATTTTCTACTTTGCGAGGACATGGAAAATTCAACTAATAGAACACCTCGATTTCTAACGGGTTTTATTATTCAAAGTCGTTATGGTCGGGTTACATAAAATGCAACCCCCCCCCCCCGAATTTTAGAAATTAAGCATCACAACTACGTTACGGGAACCGTACCCGTAACCACAATGGTATATCAGCTGTGTATAGTTATTGAATATATAAGCCAAATGCAGTTTTTAATTCTTGTTAGTCTCGTCAACCTAGATCCTATTAATTTGTATCCATAAAAGATGTAGATCCCAAACATGCCTAGTAAATCTTGTCTTGACTTATATGACCCAATTTATTAACATTAAAGTCCATGTTTGGAACAACACTATAAAATTATAAGCATAATAATAGAGGATAAAGCATTAAAATCACTGGTAACACCCCAAACAACAAAATCTGATTCAAATTAGCCTATGTGCTAAATGTAGGAACAAATAATAAAAACCAATTCATATTCGACTAAAGAAAACAAACCAAAACCAAAATATTGTTGAATCACCATATGTAAAAGGAGATGCACCTTTTATATAAATTAACTAGGGTGAGATTACAACGAGGCTGAGCAACCCGAGAACTCATGGCAAAGCTTTTATCTGCGACCACAGACGGAACTCAAACCGGCATCGAAAAACCTCGACGTACGGCTGAATGAGACCTCGGCGGACAATAACAACTTCAACAAACTTAGCTCAACCTCATGTACGAAACAACACCAGAAGGTGAACTGAAGTTTAAAGCTTCACTCGCACCAAAACAGAAATATTTTTCTCTTTTTTATATATATATTTTTCTGGAATTTTTTTAAAACGGGAAGAAGAAGATAGGGGCTGGTTTGGTGGTCGTTTGGACGTGAGGGAGAAGCAGCTGCTTCAGGTGTTCATTTGTGGCTGGACGTTGTTGGTTTTTTCTGCGACTGGAGGAGGACAGATCAGCGTTGGTTGGTTTCTGGGTGGAGATGGTGAAGGGTGGTTGTTTGGAGCTGGAGAAGAAGGAGATGGTGGGTTTCAGGGGTGGTCGACGGGTGGTTGGCGGTAGTAGGTTGTTAGGGTTTTTTTCATGGTGTTTTCATGGTTTTTTTGGAGAAGAAGATGAAAAATCTCTTCAAAAATCTGAAGTGTTCCAGTGTGTATTGTCCAACAATGTGTATTCCCCTCCCTATCCGTGTAGTGTCACCCCCCAAAAATCTGACCATAGTGTAGGTTTTATAGGTAGGTTAGTTTAGGGCTTTAGGGCGTGGGCTTGGGTACGGGTATTTGTCTTGAGTTGTTACGGGCTAGGTCCGAATTTTGGGCCTAAAAATGGGTCGTTTGAACCCAAATGTTATTCTTTCCCCGCAACCGAAAATAAAAATACGATATTATTTAATTAATCCTATGTAGGCAAAATAACTATTAAAATGAGACTGACAATTAAAACAAAACTATTTTTGGGTATTTTTTAGGATTAAAATGACTACAAAACATTAATGAAACTATTTTTGTAATTTTTGAAATTATATAAATATAAAAAATAAAGTACTATTTTTTTTTTGTATTTTTCAAGTTTAAAATGACTACAAAATATTAATGAAACTATATTTTTTTTGTATTTTCGAAATTGTATAAAGATAAAAAAATAAGGTACTATTTTTTGTATTTTTTAAAGATTATATTAAAATAAAAATAGGTTTATAGGAACATATCCTTCTAAAAATATCTAATACATGATTAAAATAGAGTAATATGCAACCATTTTTGTATTTTCATTTTTATGACAAAAATAAAGTAAAGAAGTAAAAAATAGTTGAAATAGCTATATTAGGCCTAAATTAAATATTTACATGCTAAAATATGAAAAATCTTGGGGAGGGTCAAAAATCACACGTCCACAGCTGCCTCTCTTTGACTGAAAACACGAAGAGTTTTCGGACAAAGAATGACTAGACAGGTTTTTGACCCGACCCTTATTTGGAGAGACTAAAGCTAAAGGAAAGGAAGAGGATGTGACCGAGCCCTAGTATCTGAGCTGCCTACATATCCTTGGCTATAAAGGAATCAGGCCACATGTAGTTCGAGAGTGAGTGAGACGATGGAGTATACCGAGGTGAAGAGCCAGTCGAGGTTCCGTTCCGTCGAGGTTTCGGTCTGCGGTCTTGCTATTACATCGAAAATCAAAACATGACAAAGACTAACTAAGCCTATCAGCTACTAGTTACAAGATTCCTATCTATGAGTGTTCTGAAGATTTATCTTGAGTATTGGTTGGTGCTTCATGCGGACTCTGAATTTGAACCTTGGTACTTGCTAGTTGTAGGTGTTAGTTCAATCTTCTTCAGCTTTTCGAATCAGAACGGGACATGCAGAGCTTGTGACTTCAATCATGTCTTGAGAAACCCCATCTTTCATCCACTTCTGCATTTGGGTTAACTTCTTGCCTTTTTTTATTTTTATTTTTTTATTGTGACTAACTTCTGTTGATCATCTCGGACTGTTGACTTGCATTCTCGCCGCGAGCTTTTTTTGTTGCTAACCTGAATTGTGTTCTAAGGTGAATTCTCTTATTCTCCAGGTAGGCGTCTGATTGCCGAACTTGGACTGCTTCTTCCCTTCTTGTGAGGTTCGAATTGTTTTTCCTTCGAAACCTGGACTACCTTCTTCTGGCCACTGTTGCCTTCCTTCTGATTTCTGAATTTGGATTTATGCTGGGGATTTTCGGTGTAACCTCCTGCCTTCCGATGGGTTATTGACGTCAAGACATGAAATGTAAAGACTGAAATGTATTCCTCTGTTATACGGGCGGGCTCCCGACCTCAACCAACAACTTTGAAAATAAACCGCCATTCCTCTCTTCAGGCGGGCTCCTGACTTCAACAACAATTTTAAAAATAAATCATCATTCCTCTCTTCAGGCGGGCTCCTGACTTCAACCAACAGCTTTAAAAATAAAACGTCATTCCTCTCTTCAGGCGAGCTCCTGGCCTTAATCAACAACTTTGAAAATAACACGTCATTCCTCTCTTCAGGCGGGCTCCTGACCTCAACAACAAACTTCAGAAAATAAAATGCCATTTCTCTCTTCAGGCGGGCTCCTGACTTCAACTTGAAATATAACACGCCATTCCTCTCTTCAGCCAGGCTCCTGACCTCAACAACAAACTTCAGAAAATAAAACGCCATTCCTCTATTTAGGCGGGCTCCTGACCTCGGCAACAATTTTCAGAAAATAAATCGCCATTCCTCTCTTCAGGCGGGCTCCTGACCTCAACAATAACTTGAAAATAAAACGGCATTCCTCTCTTCAGGCGGACTCCTGACTTCAACTTGAAATATAACACCTCCATTCTCCAGGCGGACTCCTGACTTCATCATCAACTTAAAATATAACAACCTCCATTCTTCAGGCGGGCTCCTGACCTAAAAAAAACTTCAAACTTCAATCGTATTGCCATCATTCCCCCTTACTTCCTGAACCATTTCCTTCCTACTTGAATATTTTTTTTCAGAACTGCTTCCCTCAACACTCGTGTTGTCTTCCCTCTTAACTGCTGGGGAATTATTTAACTACCTGCCGGAGTAACACTTCTAGGCTCCTCTCTTTTTTGTATTTTTTTTTTCAAAACTAATTCCTTCAAAACTTTTATTTTCTCTCAACACTACTGGGGATAAAAATGTTATCAGCTGGGGATAACCCTATTGAGGATAACACTGCTGGGGAATCCCTTTTCTTCTTTCCTTTTTCTTTTCTCTTTTTTTTTAAACTATGTTATCTTCTTCTTTCAAAACTTGCGTTTCGTTCCTCTGAAAGTTGTTTTGGGATAACACTGCCGGGGAATTTTCATTCCTTCAAAACTGGTGCTTCATTCTTCCGAAAATTGCTGGGGATGACACTTGCCTTTTGCTTTTTCTGAACACAAGTTTCATCCTTTTGTTTTGTCCGCTGGGGATACGACTTTCTTCATTAAAACTTGTTGTTTCCCTTCTTTCAACATTGCTAGGGATAATACTGGTGCAAAGACCACTTCTCTTAAGACTGGTGTTATCTTTCTTCTTCCCCAAGTGGATACCTGACTTCCAGAAAATTTTCAAAATGAAAGGAAAATTTTCTGCCCCAGTTTGATAATCTTCCTTGTGGCATGCCTTTCCGCCATCAATGCCATTTCTTTTACCTGCTTCAAGTCAAAGAAAATTTGTTATTTTAAAACGTGGTGAGTGGTTGTGCCACTCCTGATGGGGATGATTTTTTTTTCTTTCTCCTTCCCTGCTCTGCATTCCATTACACTACCAAAACTTGATGGGGATGATATTCCTGCTAGTCTTAGAATGACTTGCCCCTCTTTGCGTCGTCTGGCCATCTTGAAACTTGGCCGATAACTTCCGCCCTTCTTGACGACTCCTTATTCACAAATCTTTCACCGTTGTTTTCCACTTTTATCCTCTTGTCTGACCCTGTATCTTTTCCATGACAACTGGTTCACCTGGAAGATTTTGCAATGTTTTGCTGATAAACCACTTTCTTCTTTTATCCGTATCATTGAAAATACCCTTTTCTGTTGGGGATGTCCCTCTTCTTTTGTGGCATAGCTGGGGAACGAGCATTTTCCCCGACCTTTGACTCTCATATGAATTTCCCAAATCATGCACATCATTTTCCACATTGTTTTTTCTTGATTTGTTCACTGGTCTTGGCCTTGAGGTCTATAACCTTTGATTTCTACGGGGGATATCCTTCTTGACACTGGTCCATCCTTTTTTCAATCTCATCTTGCTGGGGATATCCTGACACTGGCTTTGCGATTGTTCTTTCCTGACTTATACCACTTGGATGCTATAATCAGATCTCATCTTGCATAATTGGAAGGCTGATGGCAAATTTTGAAGTCATTTCTCACTTGTTTTGACCAAACAGACTCTGTTGGGGAATTTTTCGATCAAAGGAGAAAGATAAAAGGAACAAAAATAAAAGACAAAAGAAAAAATGACTCTCTAACAAGAAAAACTATGAATACCTATCAAACGTGGATACCAACTCTAATGGTCATGACATGCACATGTGGCCTATCCTCCGTCGTTAATCGCATTTCACAATTTCTGTTTGGTGATTTCCATCTGATTCTCATTCTTTATTAGACTTGTAGTGCCCGAAGGGTTTTCACTATCAAGCCTCTCTCATTTTGACTTTTCTCTCAACTCACAATCGCCTCAAGGTGCCTGTGAAGGTTTTACCAATAAGACTCTCTCATTTGTATTACTTTTCAGTTAGGGATTGGGGTATTACCGATAAGAGTCTTTTCTACCGGGGACCAGAGTCTTTTCTGCTGGGGGTCGGAGTGTTATGTTCACCGATAAGACTCTTTCATTTGTTTGACTTGGTATCTTTTGCAGACTGATCAGAAGGTCTTTCTTTGGACCGTAACGTGATATTTTGGATAGGGCTAGAAAGAAAGGGTACTAAAAGCTCAAAACAAAAACAATCTTGGGTTCAAAATTACAACCTTCGGAACTAGATTTATTTACAACAAACACAAGCTTTTTCCCTAGTTTCTTGCTTGGGGATCTTTTGATTTTATTTACAGTATGATACACTATGTTATACTATGACCGAGCCGTGAAGCGCCTACGTATTCTCTTTGAGGAATCGGGTCAAACGTAGCTCCCAACTAATTTCCTTTTCACTTATTACTATTTTTCTTTCCTTTTTCTCTTTTCTTATATCTTTTTTTTTCTCTCTTTTCTCTTTTGTTGTTTTGTTATTTTTCTTTTTCTTTCTGTTTTTTTTTCCTTTTTCTCTTTTCTTTTTCTTTATCTTTCATGTTTACGTTTCTAACCTTTGCCACTGATTCCGAATGAGGGGTATGAAAGAAAATAAATAAAGCTCAAAGGGTTGACGAAGTATAAAGTGTTTGGATAGCAGAATAAAATGCCTTCGTCATTCCAATCTTCAAAACATGCCAAGCACAAACAACATGATTAACATTCGCCATATCTTCTGATTGTGCCATATCCGCACATTCACCTTTTCATTTGTCATTTTTAACGCACTGTTGGGAAACACTCTATTTTCCATTACCACGAATGACCCCCATGTCAACATGGCCAATCTTGCCTTTAATGGTTTCTTTATGTTTTATCCGCCCACGGTTCCACATGGTTCGGGCTTCAAATGAACTCAAACTATTTTTATTTCCGTTAAGTGTCCCAATCATCTCCCAATGACTTCATGATTAATTTTTAAGATTAGGCCAAAATTATGCGCACATGACATGTCACTAGAGTTGACAGAAAAAGAACTATAGAAAGGAAAGACTTAAACCAAAGAAAATGACAAGCAATAACGGAAGACAGAGAATTGCATTAGACAGACGGGGAGAAGAGTTTGTACAAACAAAACAAAGCACAATAAACTGGGGTACAACCCTTTGAACAAACCTAGACAACACTAACCGAGACGCTACGATCAAAGGATCTAGACAAAAATAAAAGGATAGAAAGGTTTGAGTTACAAGACACTATCCGGATTACAACCCTTAAATAACCCGGACAACAGAAATGACAACAAAAATAAACCACCAAAATTCTACTCCGGTTGACCAAAAATGGAGCATCTTCCCAATCACTAAGCATGACATCTTAGCCACTAAGCTTTGCATTAATACTGCCAAGACCAACATCTGTTTCAACTCCTTCAGCTTTAGTCAATACATCCCCAAGAGGACTCGCATGCTCTTTACTACCGTCGTCGATCACAATCGCTCTTTCGTGAATCATTCTTTCTATTTCTCTTTTCAACGAATGATAGCTCTCAATGTTGTGCCCCCGGACATTGGAGTGGTATGCGCATTGTGCAGTACGATCAAAGTTTCTTGCACGTCGGTCTGGAGTATATCCGGGGAGTGGCTCAATCAGTCCAACATGCTTTAGCCTTTCAAACAGACTTGCATAAGATTCTCTGATAGGGGTGAGAGCCCTTTCTCGTTTAAGCAACCTTTCATTCCTAAATGCCCGATTTGGCCGGAAACCTGATCCAGGAGGCTTTCGGTATGCTCGAGGGGATGAATGGGCATTTTGTGGAGCTGGGTATTTGGAAAGTGAAGTATGATTTTGGGGGTCCCGTAGAGAGAAGTAGTGTTGGGGAGGGGAGTAGCGTTGGGAAAATATAGTTGGACGACAAGTGATGGAGCTACTCGGGTGGCTGGGAAAACTGTCACAAGCGGGTAGATCTGGAGAGTACGGAGGATCATCCGTTATTGGGTTAGGTGTTTGGGCAAGGACGGAGTCCAGGAAGCTAGGTGGTGGCGGGGGTGGTGCTTTTCCAGTCATCCATGCCCGATACATGTCTGCCACATGCTGTCTCAACATTTTCACTTCTTCTACCAACCCGTTGTTCTATTCGACCAGTTGTTTTTGAGAATCGGTACCAACCCACTCAGTTCTGATGTTCTCTGCCATTGTCTATTGACTTTGTGCTGCAGGGAAGAGTTATTTTGGAACCACAACCAACCACCTTTCTGGAAATGAACACACAAAAATGAAGTTATCACGTTAGTGTTAGGGCATTTGACAGATAGGTAAACACATATCAGGGATGCAATGCACCTAGGCAGTTAAACCTTTCTATCATACATTTGCTTCAATTACGTACGTCATTCCGGCTTATGATTGTACCCCTTTTTCCTTTATTTCTCATTCTCTTTTTGTTTTTCTATTATTCCCTTTTTTCTTTTCTTTTTTTTAGTGGTGGTCGAATCTTATGTGGATTTTCTGCGTATCATGTCCCCGAATGAATCAGACCGTGCATAGTTTGGGCAAATGAAAGGTAATCAACAATAAAATATTTTTTGGAATTTTTAATTTTTCGCAGTAAAACACGCTCTGATTACAGTGATTAAAAAAACTGACAAACTTAGACCGAACTAACAGACTCTGGTGAAAGACAAGATAGAGATTTGAACATTAAACAACTCACATACTCTAATCAAAAGAAATACAGATTAAAAAAAACAGATTGACAGATTCCTTCCCCTATATGCCAATTTTAACCAAATGGCTATTTTTGCAAACGTGGCCCCTTCCCAGTTTCTCATGAATTTTGAGGCCGGGGAGGATCTATTTTATGACACTTTTACAAACTTGTTCGTTCTTTTACAAAAATAGCCTTTCGACAACTGAAAGATACTCTAAGGCTATCTTGGCAAGAACAGTTTAATACATTGCAGAAGCTGACTCGGTTTATTTTGTCCAAAAATCCAAACGGCATTCACTTGCCCACTGACTCTTTTTCTTATTTTTCAAATTAAAATAAAAGACCTAGTTTTGCAAACACGACCTTTTAGCACTTCGGGGACGAAGATTTTAAGGTTGTGTGGGTCAACCGGTCAAAATCTAAAAAATGACCCAAAGGTGGATGTTTATGCAAAGTCAGCCTTCCGACGTCCCTTTCGGAAACATTCGGCTATTTTTGACAAGAACAACATCACCCGACTTATTTATGATTATTTTTTCGAATTAAAATAAAGGACCCGGTATTGCAAACACGACCTTTCAGTGCCTCGGGGATGAAGATTTTAAGGCTGCGTAGGTCAACCGACCCGAATCTAAAAAATGACCAAAGGTGGCTGTTTACACAAAATCAGCCTTCCGGCGTCCCTTTCGGGAACATTCGGCTATTTTGACGAAAACGGCATCACCAGACTTATTCATGACGAAAATATTAATTTTGATATTTTTTGGCGATTTTTGCAAAAGGGGAGGTTGGACCCGATAAGGGTTGCCTACGTATCTCACACCCTGTGAGAATCAAACCGGCGTAGTTTGGGCCGATTATGAATAAAATAAACAAACTGACATTCTCTTTTTTTGCTTTCTATTTTTTAATGACAATCTAATGGGAGAAGAGAAATGAAACAGATCTATTCTTTTCTTTTTCTTTTTGAAACAAATACTTTATTAAGAAAAAAAAATTCTAAAACAAAAATATTTTTGGATTTCAATTTGATTGCCTAAAAGAAGAAACTTTAAGCAAAAGATAAGGTATGTTCTCTTTTTTCTTATATGTATAATATCCTAAAGTTCTAATGAAAATAAAAAGTTTTTTTTATTTTATTTTTCCTTAATTTCCCAAAGAAAAACTTCAAAAGAAAAATCATTTTGCATTTTTGGAGTTAATACCTTAAATAAAACTTTAAAGAGGTATTAAAAGAAAATTCTCTTTTTTTGAATTTTTAGTCCTAATATAGCAAAGAAAATATAAAAATAATTTATATCTTAAGTCGTAGATATTAATTGTCTAAAGGGAACATCACCTCAAAAATATATTTTTTTCGTTTCTTCAATTAGTAACCTAACGAAAAACTTAAAGCGGAAATATAAAAACGCAACATCTCTTTTTTTGGATTTTTGAGTTACATCATAGTTTTTCAAATATAAAGCAGAAAAATACAATAATAAAAGACTTGACATTACTGTACAATACTCCCTATTAGATACATGCAATACACGATTGAGACTATTTTTGCAAAATGACTTAATTGACCAAAATGTGGCTAGGAGTGCAAATTTGGCTAAGACCCCGCAAAGCCAAGAACCTAATATTTACTAGGAAGACCGGACCCTATGTGAATTTCCTACGTATCACGCCCCGGGAGACAAGAATCAAGTTCGCGTAATTCGGGCGATTGGATACGGGTGAGAATAAAAATACTAATTCGGAGAAACATATATATTTTTTTTTTGCTTTTTCTTGAAAATGGATGAAACATGCAAAATCTTTTTTTTTTTAATTTTCTTTTTCCCCTTTTTGATTTTTTGAAAAAATAAATAATGTAGCATGGGGGACATAAGGAATTCCAAGACTTCTTGGATTCCCTGATTGTTCCCCATGTGTTTGTCCCAAAAATGTAGCATGGGGGACATAGGGAATTCCAAGACTTCTTGGATTCCTCAATTGTTCCCCATGAGCTTGTCCCAAAAATGTAGCATAGGGGACATATGGAATTCCAAGACTTCTTGGATTCCCCAATTGTTCCTATGTGCTTGTCCCAAAAATGTAGCATGGGGGACATAGGCAACTCCAAGACTTCTTGGATTCCATAATTGTTCCCCATGTGCTTGTCCCAAAATGTAGCATGGGGGACATAGGCAATTCCAAGACTTCTTGGATTCCACAATTGCTCCCCATGGTTTTGATTAAAATAATACCATGCTTAGCTAAAAAACTGTGCAACCTTCTTATTTAACGTGATCAGCTTGACCAGGCATGCCATTTGTCCTCAACTATCATTTGTCCGCCAACTGACCTTTTTACCCTTGAATGAATGCAAGATGGTCCGTTATTTTGGGTATACATGTCCTAGACGGACCCAACCCCTGTGTTGAGTCCCCTAAGTCAGATGCACGTGATGCAAACAAGAGCTCCTACTAGGGATCCGGCATGGAGCCGTGTTTTTCTAAGTTTAAATCCTGGGGTTTTGATCTAGACATGGGGTACCCGAGCGGACAGTTGGGGCCGAGGAGGGGGCGACGTACTGGGAGCACTAAAATCTGCCCGGCCTTGTCGCTTGCCCAGCCTCGCTCTATTTGGTATAATTTCTATAGAAAAAGTGGGCTACGCGAACGTATGCACCATTTTCAGAAGACTCAGAGGAAGGGTTTCGTAGCAGTTTATATATACAGTTCAAATAATATCAAAGTGGTAAAAGCAACATTTAGCACATTAAATCCAAAAAATGTAACAAAAATCAGATAATAAATAAAACCAATATAACAATTATTCCAAGCTCGAATTTCTAACCCTGAACCAATGTTTATGGGTTAATTGTCCCCTGCAGAGTCGCCAGAGCTGTCACACCTCCTTTTTACCTACTACACTCTGTGAAGGGTGTAATAAAGGGAGTTTTTCCAATTAAAGGACAATCAAAACGGGGTTCGTTTATTAAGAGATTCAGAGTCTTCACTTGGGAGATTTATAGTGTCCCAAGTCACCGGTTTGAATCCCGAATCGAGGAAAATATTAACTCTATATTACAGTCCGCGAACCAGAAATCCGGATAAGGAATTATGTTAACCCGGGAGAAGGTGTTAGGCATTCCCGAGTTCCGTGGTTCTAGCACGGTCGCTTAACTGTTATATTTGGCTAAATTATCTGATTTTTAATACGTGTCTTTACCTATGTACTTTTAACTTTGACCTGCTTTTATTATTTTTTTATGAGAATTGCAACGTCGTGAAAACACGTCTCGAACCACGTCACATCAATGTACCCGTGGTTATTGACACATCTCGACTCCATTTAGATTTGGATTTGGGTCACATAAATGTGCACCCGAGTTTAAGAAAGTAAATTATTAAAGGTGCGCCTAAAGTGACTAGCGCGTTATTATTATGGGGAAGGCCGTGAAATTCGCTAAACGGCCCATCCCGAATTCTAAATGCTTTAATATATACATTTATTGAGGGCCCCGCAATTTATATGTTTTGTTTTGCGAGGCTCATCTCATTTATTGTTTTAAAGGCAAACCTAAGGCAAATACAATTTTCTACTTTGAGAGGACATGGAAAATTCAACTAATGGAACACCTCGATTTCTAACGGGTTTTATTATTCAAAGTCGTTATGGTCGGGTTACATAAAATGCACCCCCCAAATTTTAGAAATTAAGCATCACAACTACGTCACGGGAACCGTACCCGTGACCACGATGGTATATCAACTATGTATAGTTATTGAATATATAAGCCAAATACAGTTTTTAATTCTTGTTAGTCTCATCAACCTAGATCCTATTAATTTGTATCCATAAAAGATGTAGACCCCAAACATGCCTAGTAAATCTTGTCTTGACTTATATGACCCAATTTATTAATATTAAAGTCCATGTTTGGAACAACACTATAAAATTATAAGCATAATAATAGAAAATAAAGCATTAAAATCACTGATAACACCCCAAACAACAAAATCTGATTCAAATTAGCCTATGTGCTAAATGTAGGAACAAATAATAAAAACCAATTCATATTCGAGTGAAGAAAACAAACCAAAACCAAAATATTGTTGAATCACCATATGTAAAAGGAGATGCACCTTTTATATAAATTAACTGGGGTGAGATTACAACGAGGCTGAGCAAACCCGAGAACTCATGGCAAAGCTTTTATCCGCGACCATGGACGGAACTTAAATCGGCATCGGAAAACCTCGACGTACGACTGAACGAGACCTCAGCGGATAGCAACAACTTCAACAAACTCAGCTCAACCTCATGTACGAAACAATACCAGAAGGTGAACTGAAGTTTAAATCTTCACTCGCACCAAAATAGAAACATTTTTCTCTTTTTTATATATATAGTTTTCTAGAATTTTTTTAAAATGGGGAGAAGAAGATGGGGGGTTGGTTTGGTGGTCGTTTGGACGTGAGGGAGAAGCAGCTACTTCAGGTGGTCATTTGTGGTTGGACGTTGCTATTTTTTCCGGCGACTGGAGGAGGACGGATCAGCGTTGGTTGGTTTCTGGGCGGAGATGGTGGAGGGTGGTCGTTTGGAGCTAGAGAAGAAGGAGATGTCGGGTGTCAGGGGTGGTCGACGGGTGGTTGGTGGCAGTAGGTTATTAGGGTTTTTTTCATGGTGTTTTCATGGTTTTTTTGGAGAAGAAGATGAAAAATCTCTTGAAAAATCTGAAGTGTTCCAGTGTGTATTGTCCAACAATGTGTATTCCCCTCCCTATCTGTGTAGTGTCAGCCCCCAAAAATCTGACCATAGTGTAGGTTTTATAGGTAGGTTAGTTTAGGGCTTTAGGGTATGGGCTTGGGTACGGGTATTGGGCTTGAGTTGTTACGGGCTAGGTCCGAATTTTGGGCCTAAAAATGGATCGTTTGAACCCAAATATTATTCTTTCCCCGCAAACAAAAATAAAAATACGATATTATTTAATTAATCCTAAGTAGGAAAAATAACTATTAAAATGAGACTGACAATTAAAACAAAACTATTTTTGGGTATTTTTCAGGATTAAAATGACTACAAAACATTAATGAAACTATTTTTGTAATTTTTGAAATTATATAAATATAAAAAATAAAGTACTATTTTTTTGTATTTTTTAAGTTTAAAATGACTACAAAATATTAATGAAACTATATTTTTTTTGTATTTTTGAAATTGTATAAAGATAAAAAAAATAAGGTACTATTTTTTGTATTTTTTAAAGATTATATTAAAATAAAAATAGGTTCAAAGGAACATATCCTTCTAAAAATATCTAATACATATTTAAAATAGAGTAATATACAATCATTTTTGTATTTTTATTTTTATGACGAAAATAAAGTAAAGAAGTAAAAAATAGTTGAAATAGCTATATTATACCTAAATTAAATATTTACACGCTAAAATATGACAAATCTTGGGGAGGGTTAAAAATCACACGTCCACAATTAATGATTTTCTACATAATGTGAAAAGTTTGAGGATTAATTATGAATTGTGAATTCTTCGGAGCGTTGGCTCAGACGATAAAATATTATCGAGTAAGAAATGAAAGAATTGGAAAGAGATGTGATTAATCCCTTGCCGAGATGGGATGAGTATATTGATTATCTCCCTTGTCGGGATGTGAAACTTGTTGTTATTGCTCCCTTGCCGGGATTTGATTGTTTACTTGTGTTTTCCCTTGCCGGGATATCTATTACTTTTCTCTATCCCCCCGCCCCCATTGTTTGTGATTGTTGTTTGGGTGAGGATGAGTGATAAATCACGATGGGTGATGCCGTGCACGATTGTTTTATTATATTATGCACGAAGGAACATTCCGTGCCATGTTTTGATTATTAATGCACGAAGGGACATTCCGTGTCATGTTTTGATTATTAATGCACGAAAGAACATTATGTGCCATGTTTGATTACTATTGCACGAAGGAACATTCCGTGCCATGTTTTGATTATATTATGCACGAAGGAACATTCCGTGCCATGTTTTGATTATATTATGCACGAAGGAACATTCCGTGCCATGTTTTGATTATTAATGCACGAATGGACATTCCGTGCCATGTTTTGATTATTAATGCACGAAGGGACATTCTGTGCCATGTTTTGATTATATTATGCACGAAAGAACATTCCGTGCCATGTTTTGATTATTAATGCACGAAGGGACATTCCGTGTCATGCCTTGATTATTAATGCACGAAGGAACATTCTGTGCCATGTTTGATTAATATTGCACAAAGGAACATTCCGTGCCATGTTTTGATTATATTTGCACGAAGAATCATTCCGTGCCACGTTTTGATTATTAATGCACGAAGGGACATTTCGTGCCTTGTTTGGTTTATTACTCTCGTTGATTTTATAGTTGTACCGTTTCATTCCTTATTTATTTACCTTGTATTCTAAACTGCTACATCCCCTACAACATGCTCCCCTCCCTCTTGACTTGTTAAATTTCTATATTCTCTCATATTGCGTATATATATATATATTTGAACTGCACAGGTTTGTTTGGTGGTCCGGTCTAGCCTCGTCACTACTTCGTCGGGGTTAGGCCAGGCACTTACCAGCACATGGGGTCGACTGTGTTGATGCTACACTCTGTGTATATTTTTGCATAGATCCAGGTGTTGGAGTAGCAATTGAGTAGCAATAGCATTTTGGGGGCGAGCTTCCAGTCCAGGGACATTCGAGGTAGCCTAGCTGGCGTTCGTAGGCCGAAGTCCCTTTCCATATCTTCAGCTTGTTTCACTGTACCGAGACAAACATTATGTATTTTCTATTCAGACTTGTTTGTAGCACTCTTTAGTGGTTCGTGAGGTAGCGACTCCAGTCTTGGGTAGTGAAATGTTAAGCTTCTGCATTCTGGGTTTTTAGTTATTTATGTTATAAAAGACTTTCGCTTTTATCTAAAGATTTATTATTGTTATTGATGTTGTGTTGTTATCCAAAAAGGTTAAATGTTTGGCTTGCCTAGCCCCAACAGTAGGCGCCATCACGACTCCCGATGGTGGGAATTCCGGGTCGTGACAGTTAGATACCATTGTAAGCACGTGATTTTGCCCTATACGAGAACTACTCCCAAAAAATTCAAAATAAACAATTTTCCTTTCTGTGCAATTTTGAGATTTTTCGTGGCATTTTTGGATAATTATTTGTATTTGTCTGTGCATGTTTATTTGTTAAATTAATGAAAATAAAAAATATGTTGCATTTATATTTTTAGTTTGTTTTACAAAAATAAAAAAATCACAAAAAAATATATATTTTTGCATTTTTAGCATTTAATGTCAAATTGTGTGATTTGATTTGGTGTTTAAACTTGTGTGATAATTATTATTAGGAGTCAATTAGCATTTTAGTTAATTTTTTATTTTATCATTTAATTTAGAATTTTTGGTTTTATTAATTGGAAATTAAGGGGATGGAAATAGAGAGAAAAACTGGATTGGGCCGTCCAAATTTGACCATAACCAGGCCCAAATCAACACCCTCACCCGATCCAAATCGTCTAGCCTCAAAGACAGACGAAATGACATAGTTTGATGACCAAACTACGTCGTTTCGTCATCAAAAGATCTGAGCCGTTCAAACCATGTCAATCCAACGACCCTCATCCCATCTCCCAACCCGTCTCACCAGACCCGACCCATTCCTACACCCGGTCCGCCCTCGTCATCCCCCTATATGACGTCGTTCCCATGTTAGTGACCAATCCAGGCCGTTGATCTCATCATATCAAACGGCCGGGATTTGTTTTCCCCTTTAATATATAAACCTAATCCTATACCCAGCCCGGCCCCCAAACCAAACCCCTCCATCGTCTCTTTCAGAGACTGAAATGAATCCCTACCAAACCCTAGCCTCCCTCGTGCCCCTTTGCCTGAAACCCAGCGGCAACGATGCCGCCGGTCACCAGATTAACACCCCTAAACCACCCGACCACCCTGAACACGAATCCATGAACTGTTTGCTTCTAATCATCCTCAAACTTCTCGAATCTTCGCTTGAAGATTCGAGCAAAACCTTAACCTACCCCAACCAAGCCCAAATTCATACCAGACAACCCCGAGACCTCCCTCGTTACCAAAACAACGTTGATTTAGTTCGAATCAGATCAGAAACTGTTCGAACCCCAAATCGAACCCCAAGAACCCTAGAAAACCAAAGGTTGAAATCTGTCCAAATTAAAGAGTTTTGGGTGTTCAATCGACCTTAGCCGGAGTGTTCTCAGTTGAGAACACTCGGTTAAGGTTCGTTCAACCCCAAAATTTCAAGTCAAAGGCTCGAACCTGGGTTCGTCTAGTTTTCTGATCTCTTAAGGTATTTCGTTCCTTTCTCTGTTCTATTTTTCTTTACCGTTATGTGTTTAGTTTTAGTTGTAGTCTAGTTTTGTCGATTGTTCTTCTTCTTCTCCAATCTGTCCCTTTATTTGGTCAAACTTTTCTTCTGTTCATAGTCGAGCATATGTTTAAGCCATGTAATCGATTAGAATGTGTTTGGTCGAATAGTTAGTTTCATGATAATTCCCTGTTTTTGTCAGTTGTGATGACCCAGCCCGTCGTTACAAAAGTTACCGCCCCGTTTCCCCCTTATTGTGTTGTTTCATGTTCTATATCAGTATTAGAGTCTATCGGGTGAATTTGGACTGATTCTGGTTGAAAATAAGGCATATAGCCTTTTAGAAAGGAGTTTGTTTCAGAAAAGTCAACCTGAAGTTGACTATGTGGTTAGAGGGCTCGGATGTGAATTCCGGTGGTTCGGTCAGCTTTGGGAGGTGATTTATGACTTAGGAGAGCGATCANTTTTTATCCGGGAGTCGGAATGGAATTTCGAGAATTTCAGTAGCTTCGTTAAGTGATTTTGGATGTGCCTGCAAATTTTCAGGTCATTCGGACATCGTTTGGTTGGGTTTTTGAGAGAATGTAGGTTTCGGAAGTTTTAGTTGAAACTTAGGCTTGAATCCGCCTTGAATTGATGATTTTTGTGTTTAAGGGTGTGTTTTTATGATTGGAAAAAGTTAGTATCGTATTTTCGAGTAGGTTGGTGGTTTTGGTTGAGGTCCCAAGGGCCTCGGGGGTGATTTCGGGGGTCAAACGGATCATTTTTGATGAAGAATAGAAGTAGATTTGCTGTCATGAAAATTACAGGTATTTAAGGCATCGCGTTCGCGTAGGTGATGAACGCGAACGCGAAGAAGAAGAATGGGGGTCTGAGGATTTGGCCTACGCGTTCGCGAAGGGTCTGATGTGAACGCGTAGAGGAAAAAAGCAGAGGCACGCGTTCGCGAGGGTGATCACGCGTTCGCGAAGAAGGATTGGGAGGCCAGTGAATTTCCTTATACGCGATCGCGAAGGGTATGTCGCGTTCGCGTGAGTCCAGGTGCTTGTGCATCGCAATCGCGAGCTGGAGATCGCGTTCGCGTAGGAGAATCTTGGAATTTTAAAAGTTTGCCCATCGCGTTCGCGTGGGCTATGTCGCGAACGCGATGAAAGAATTAATGGTCGGGCAGAATCAGTTAAGTATCATTTCAGATGCGAGCAAAACCCATTTCCACCATTGTTGAGCACATTTTGGAGCTATTGGACGAGGGAGTAAGAGATTTTCACCTAGTTTCCAATTGGAGGTAAGTTTTATGGACTAATTACGTGATTTTATCCTAGAATCTTCATCTAAATCACTGAAATTGGGGTGTAAATTGGAGAAGTTAGGGCTTGGTTTTGGGTTTTGAAAATTTGGAATTTGAAGGGGCTGTTGGACTCCAATTTTGATAAATTTTATATGTATGGACTCGTGGCGAGACGAGGATTCTGAAAATGTAAATTTTATAATTTTTCGAGAAGCGAGCCCGGGGCTCGGGTTTTGGCAACTTTGTGTTTTTGGGTGTTTTCGAGTTATTTCGATTGGGTTATGTTCCATTAGCCTATTTTGATGTATTCCTATTGGTTTTGATCAGCTTTGGCACCCGTGGAGGTCTATTCTCTAGGGAAAGGCATTGCGGACTAGTTTTTGAGCCGGTTCGAGTTGAGTAATAGATGTAGATGATGACCTAAGGGTTTGAAACCCCGGTATATCACACCGTGACGCAATGATGAGGCGAGACACGTACTCTACGGTGAGTGCGGGGTCGATTATGGTTGAGGACTGTAAACTAGTCCGACCG
>MU772936.1:168116-183172 GCA_026770625.1 Nicotiana glauca | reverse complement strand
CTGCGTACATATTACCCTCCCCAGACCCCACTTGTGGGATTATACTGGGTTGTTGTTGTTGTTGTTGTTGTTGCAATTGCTATATCCCCAATACTGGTTTTTGTCATGTAGAAAACATGTGAGCCTTCTTCCTCCGTCTCTTTTCAGTTGTAGCTGCCTTCATTTTCTTCATTATTAGTGCTTTTGGTCGGCCGGAAAACGTGTCTCCAGAATCACCTTCAATTCCTGTTAAGTTGTTAAACATTGGTTGAGGGATGTGCTGTTTGTCTCTGTATTAGTCTAGGGCCTGGTTTCTAACAACAACAGCAACCCATATAATCCCATAAGTGGTATCTTGGGTGGTTATTATGTACGTAGACCTTACCCTACCCTTACCTTCGAGGGGAAGAGGGGCAAAGGTTGAAGAAGAAAGAGGAAAAAGCCTAGTTCCTAAAATCTAGATTTTTTTAATTTTTTTTTAAAAAAAAATCTAGATTAAAATTGGCAAGATAAAAGATTTGGTTCACTAAGAACTGACTTTCTCTTTGTTTAAAATTAAAAAGAAAGATATAGGGGCCTATTTGCTTGGAATCAATTTTTCTGGGAACAGTTTGTTTACTACATGAAGAAATGAACATTTAGAACTACTCTAATAAACAATCACTGCTTCTGGACTACGAAAAGCAAATAGTTTTTTTTTTTTTTCCAAATATTTGTTGAATAGTTTTGATAGCTTTTCTTATAATGTTAACAGATCACTCAAAGGTCAAGATCTATGCAGGTGTTCTCCCTCCCTCATTGGTGAAGTTACCTTATCCCAAGACAATGTACTGTCAACTGACCTGAATCTATGTTTTCAAAACTTGTTGGAGTTTTGCCATATAAATTATGAAAATGATTATCCTTTGAATGAGAAATTATATTGTCAATGTCTGACCTGCAGTGACCTCTCTCGCAACTATTTGAGTGGTACTATTCCCCTGAATGGGCATCTATCAAACCGGAATATATGTGAGCTGTACCTGAATTGCACTTAATACCTTAGGCATAACATAAAAAGGGTTCCTTTAATTTAAACTATCAAGAATTGATGGTTTTCAGGTCTGTTATGGTGAATCGACTCTCTGGACCAATTCCAAAATACTTGGGAAACATGACTACACTACATTATATGTATGTCTTCTTGGCTTTCACAACACTCCCACAATGATAAGTGGTCTTTATATCATTTAACATTCATTGAACTGGCGTGAAAAACTTTCAGGAGTTTGGAAAATAACATGTTTAATGGAACTATGCCAAAAGAACTCGGAAACATGGTTAATTTGAAGAGTCTGTAAGGCCTTCTGAACAATCCTTCTTTAGGTGAAATGTGTTTTTACAACAATTTGACAATTTAGTTGCTTTGTGCAGCATTCTAAGTTTTAATAATCTCACAGGTAAGTTGCCAGTGGAACTCAATAAACTCACAAACTTAGCAGAACTGTGAGTACCTCAGAATATACTTTTGAAATAATTTTCTCTAGGTCTTATTCTACTCCTGTTTGTCTAAGTTTTCCTTCTTTTTTTTCATTTTTGGCACCAATGCAGTAGGTTGAGAGGTAACAACTTTACTGGAAAACTTCCTAGCTTTGAGAGTTTTAAAAACCTTCAGAAATTGTAAGCATTTTTACACTAGTTGTTAAAAGTTTGTATTTCTAGATATATTTTGGTTGGATCAGACTTTATGCTTGGTTAACAGAGAGATTCAAGCTTCTGGTTTTGAAGGACCTGTATCTCCAAACATTTCTGTCTTGACCGGAATGTCTGAATTGTGAGTTGTTTTTCTATGCTGCATACTTTCTTTAGTTGCTTATTATGGTGTTTGTTTTTATTTGGTTAGAATTTAATCTTAATAAGATGACTTTACAGAAGAATCAGTGACTTGACTGGAGGTGCTTCAGAATTTCCACCGCTTGAGAACATGACAGGCCTAACTAAATTGTAAGTAATTCTCGTGAAATTTGAATTTAGGCATTAATGGTTTCACTAGTTTAATTCCCTAGTCCATGGAAATTTTTTTTTTCTTCTTTTTTTCTGAAGCTAATTTGTAATTGCAGGATGTTAAGGAACTGCAATATATCAGGGAAGATTCCTTCTTACATAGCTAAAATGGCTCAATTAAAAGTTCTGTAACTCTGCCGCCTAACTTCACTCTGATTTTAATTTCTTCCTCTTTCGATATCCTTTTCTTTCTCCCTTCCATACGCACCTGTACTTAACAGAAATAACGCATGCCAATTATGCAATCCTTCCTCTTTTATTGTTTCGCTTTTACAATTTCTGTTTACTTTTTAGGCCAGGAGACAGGTCTATTGAAATTGAGTCTTCCTTAATTGTTAACATTTGGTAGTTCTTTAATGAAGACCATATAGAGGAGAACTTCTCTCCAAGAGGAAAAGGGATAAGAAAGAACTTGAGCTTCCATCTCATGGTTATGCACTTATGCTATAGGTCTCAAGTTGGAAAAGTATTGTTTCGTCTTGACTATGGTTTTCTTTTGCTGCAGAGATCTAAGCTTCAACAGGCTTGAAGGACCGATTCCGAATCTGGAAGGCCTGAAAACAAGCTGGAGAGCTTGTAAGTGACATAACATAGGGATGAAACTTGTCATACTTAAAGTTCTTCTTTCAGCTTGCATGCCTGTGCGTTGGCCTTATATTCTCAACAAATCCAACTTTTATTTCCCATTGAAATAGTAATGGTAAAATTTAAACCTGAGACATGAATGGCCAAGGTGCTGAGGCTTCAAACACGTTTATCGCCAAAGAAATTTCCATTGTATGACATTTTATTGGTTGTTCAGAGCTTGATTCATTTATTTATTTATTAAGCTCTTTGTTCGAATTGAAATCTCCAGTAGAATTAAAGATTTTGCTTTGCAAGGTACCTGACAAGCAATAAGCTTACTGGGCCAATTGAAGATTGGATCATAAGTAGAGATTCCAAATTGTAAGTTTATTACTTCTGATAACATGGTTTTACTTATAAATCTACTCATGCCTATGAATGCGAGATTCTCTTTATCTCAAGAACTTTAGATTCCATTATAGTCATAAATGCCAATGTTTCATGAACACAGTATTCCTTACAGAATTTCCTTTTAATCAACACTAACTTGCTGATTCTGTTTTGCACCATTTATAATTCTGTATTTGTATTGGTAAAACTGACATTTGCATCCTGCAATCAGAAACACAAAAACTCCATCCCCTTTTATTACTTTTATAGTACTGGGAGAACACTAATTATGTTAGAAAATCGTATTTGCAGCCATGCAGACCTATCTTACAACAACTTCAATGAGAGTTCTGAGCCACCTACTTGTACGGAAAACCTGTATGATCCTCGAACTTTATGCCTTCTTCCTGCTCATTTTTATTATTCGCGCACCAGCTGTTGTTATTCCTGAGAGACATTTCCTTCTTGGCAGAAACTTGTTCAGAAGCTATAACACAACAAAAAAGTCGTAAGTCTTTAACTTGTCTTATAGGAGACTGGATGCATAATCATTTTCTTAGAGAATTTTCAACTGACCCTCCTTCCAACTTGATTCAGAGAACTCGGGAAATGCTTGTTAAGTAATCCTTGTTCAAAGAGTAAGTTTATCCTTCTACAAGACTAAGATTCAAATTCTCTCAATCTAAGATTCTGTTTTCAGAAGTTTCAGATCACAGTACTTTATCAATTTTTGTTGATAATGGAGAAACAGAACACTTGATAATGTCAGTTCTCTTTGTGTCTGCTATGTTTCATAGAGGCAGATTTACTTCATGTGTTTTAATTATATGCAGATCGGTACTTAGTGCACATAAATTGTGGTGGTCATGAGAGTGTGACAATAGGGCACACCACTTATGAAGCAGATGAAGATTCAGCAGGTCCTGCAAAATTCTTTTACTCGAAAGAGAGCTGGGGAGCCAGCAATACTGGAGACTTCTGGGTAGGCAGAAATGACTACCAAGCGACTAATGTATCTGCCATTAAGGGAGATGACGCTGAACTGTATACGACAGCTCGGCTCTCAGCTTTATCTCTAACTTACTATGGACGTTGTTTAGCAAATGGAAACTACACTGTGACACTGCACTTTGCAGAGATTGTTATAAGAGATAACCGATCTTTCCGGAGTCTGGAAAACGTATGTTTGATGTCTACATTCAGGTCAATTAATATTCATGTGAGTAGTATGCCCAAGGTTTAGGTGCAGTTTACTTAACAATTTAACTGGATGCAGGGCGAGAGGAAGCTCAAAAATTTTGATATTAGAAGTTTAGCTGGAGAAGTTGATAAAGCTTTGATAAGAAAGTTCAATGCAGTTGTAGAAGATGGCATTCTAGAATTGCGCTTTCAGTATGCCGGGAAAGGAACAACAGCTGTCCCTATAAGAGGAAGCTATGGCCCTTTAGTTTCTGCCATCTCTTTTGTATCTAGTAACACTACTATTGCCCTTTGGTTCACTTCTTTTTCTTTCCAGATGTTGTTAATTATTGTCAGAGAGCTTAAACAAATGACTTCATATTTTTCCTCAGACACTTTCAGATTGAATACAAACAAATGCAAGTGGACTTTACACTCTTGCTCTTCTTCTTTTCAATATCATAGATTCCAAGCCCCGTGCTAATCACAAAAAGATAGTTCACATCATAGCTGGAGCAGTGACGGCCTCGTTAATTCTCATTTTCGCGATATTGTTTGTTTCTTGGAGGAGAAGCAGAAACAGGATACCAAAGGAAGCAGGTTATGCTACAGCCGAGCAGCCCTATTTCAATGTCTTATGTTTTAAATACATAAAACTTGCATATGGTTTGCTCTCCATGATTTCCTGAAAAAATCTAATCTAAATGAAACTTTGGGATTTTGAAAACAAGAAACATTATGGAAATATGCATTTGATATTACATATTTTCCACATTATATGGAAGCATTACACCTTTTAAATGATCTCTTTTTCTTTAAATGTACAGAATTAAGAGGACTAGATCTACTGACTGGTGTATTTACCATCAGACAAATCAAAGCTGCCACAGACAATTTTGATGCTGCAAATAAGATCGGGGAAGGTGGTTTTGGCTCTGTCTACAAGGTGAATCTCAACCTGATCTCTCACAAGCATTCAATTTTTTCGGCTTAGCTACAGCATCTAGACGTGGATGCTACGTATAGACAACCTCCATTACATTTTATTTTTTCCTTTTATATTATTGAACAGGGTACACTATTGGATGGTACAGTTATTGCTGTTAAGCAGCTTTCATCCAAATCAAAGCAAGGGAACCGTGAGTTTGTAAATGAGATAGGTATGATCTCTGGTTTACAACACCCAAATCTCGTCAAACTATACGGATGTTGCGCTGAGGGAAATCAACTGCTACTGGTGTATGAGTACTTGGAGAACAATAGCCTCGCTCGTGCTTTATTCGGTAATCTAATATCCTTGTTCATTGTTTTAGTTTCACGTCAAACAGAACATAAGCTAAAGTTAACAAGAACAACTTTTTTTGTAATTAATGAAAGAGTTCGGAATGAGAAGTCAATATAGATATTTAGTTCATATCAAAATGCAGGTCCAGAAGAGCATCGGCTCAATATAGATTGGCCAACCAGGCATAAGATCTGCATTGGGATAGCAAAAGGCTTAGCTTTCCTACACGAAGAATCGTCATTAAAAATTGTTCATAGGGACATCAAAGCAACGAATGTTCTTCTTGACAAGAAACTAAACCCGAAGATTTCTGACTTTGGTCTGGCCAAACTTGATGATGAGGATAACACACATATCAGCACTAGAGTTGCTGGAACCATGTGAGTTTTCTGACAAGTCTCTCATTCATGCTTACATTCTTGTGTTCTTCGAGTGATAAATATATCTATTGGATGGTCACATTAATTCTACATGTCATAACTTTCTAGAATGACATCAAAACCTTGCAGCGATAACTGATGATATAGGTCTATATGGCATTTTCATCCATGCAGCATATATACATTTAGGGTCTCTAGAATCCTTACATTCGCTCTTTCTTGCCTTTCGGATATCTTATACGGGGTAACTTGCCGTAGTTGTTGTATGTACTCTTAACCAAGAAAGTGTGGTGAAGTTACAAGGACTAAAATAGTGGCCTGGCTGCCCTTAAAGAAGGCTTATTCGGATGCTTAATCATATTTCTGGTGCTGATTGCGTTGCTTCAATTTTTAGGGATAAAAATGGTAACTGGCCGCCAATGATCTTTTATTTGCATTTCGTCCCAATCTATTGTTCTTGACGTTCTGAAATATCAGGCATGAAGTTGATGTCACTTTTAGAAACCTTGATCGGTATTTGAACATTTATATGTATTCTAACTTATAGTCCTCATGCATGCATGAATCTAAAGTTGTCACTCCGTTCTGCAGAGGATACATGGCACCTGAATATGCACTATGGGGATACTTGACCTACAAAGCAGATGTCTACAGCTTTGGAGTTGTTGCATTAGAGATTGTTGCTGGGAAGAGCATTATGACGTATCACCCCAATGAGAAATTTGTCTGCCTTCTAGATTGGGTAAGGAATCATAATCCCTGATATTAATTCCTAAGTTGCATACTATTGAACTAGTATCTTGCATTTTATTCAATTCCAATATTCAGGCCCTCGTTCTACAAAGGCAAGGAAAATTGATGGAACTAGTAGATGAAACATTGGGTTCAGATTTGAAGCAGGATGAGGCTCTAAGGATGATAAACGTAGCTTTGCTATGTACCAATCCGTCTCCAGCACTTAGGCCAACTATGTCTGCAGTAGTCAGAATTCTTGAAGATCATCTTGACCTTCCCGAGTTTAACGTGGAATCAAGATTCTATGATGATTATGATAATCATCTCAACTTTCAAGGGTTAAGGGACAAGTATGGCGCGATACTCAGCTCGAGCCAAAGTCAACCACATACACATTCATCCAATATTACAGGAAGAGAATGTTCTTCCTCTTCATCAGCTTAAATTCGCAGTCAGATCAAGATAGTGAAAAAAGGGTAGCAGATTTTGGTAGGACTATTAACAAAAACGGATCCATAATTTTAAGGTTATGAGTTCTGTACCACAACCCTTTTCGCTCTCTTGCTTCTGGATAATTTCGTAACACGAATACAAGGTCTATAGTCTATACCAAAGCTATTGGTTCTGCCGGATCGGTAAATTAAGTGTAGATCCGCCCCAGGTACTATATATGCAGGGGCGGACCTACATGGGGAGGTGAGGGGCACCGACACCCGTTAGCCTCGGCAAAAATACACTATATACTTTATATATATATACAGCAAGGAACCCTAAATAATTTATGTGTGCACTCTAAACACAAAAGCTGGGTAGGTGAGTTGGTTTAAGAAAGTTCTCAAAGTTCATTAGCCCCCCACCTTCTACAAATAGAGATCAAACTCTTCTGCCTCCCTTCAATTTATTTGATTCTTTTTTAGTTCTCTGCATCTCTTCTAAATTCGATAGTTCTATTTGGTGACGACAACGTTGATTGTATTTAAGTCTCTTCTTCTTTGATTTTATTTGAGTCAGTTTTTTTATATTGAAAATATTACGCTAGAAATATATTACAAATATTTGCGTTTTCAATTTATGTAAATTATACCCAAATTAGCAGTTGACTCTTGCATCACTTTGAGGAGAAAGCGTTAAATTATATTTCAGGTATGTAAAATACTATATTAGTTAAGGAGAAAAGGTTTTTATTGATTCAATATTAATTTAGACATATTGCTTACATATGAATGGTCAATTGGAGCTGCCGATTATCGGAAATAATCTACCTAAAAAGTGAAAATAGAAGAAATATCCTTCTTTGATTGAGAAGGAAGGATCCTTCTGTGACTGAGAAGAAATATCCTTAGGTGATTGAAGAAAATATTATTTTGCTTGGAATTGTTATTTTTAGGACATTCTTATTCTTATGAATTTAGATTACGTATTCTTGGCGAAGTTTAATTCTTTTCACTCAAGTTATAGTTTTAAGAGACAATACCTCTCATTTTATAGATGAGTTTGATGTGAAATCACATAATTCCGGCCCTGATATGAGTTGACGATGTACTTTATGTTATGTTAGTACCAAATTAATGATATTCGATAATATCGAAGTTTGTATTTTGATGATAGTTATCATTATTATTAAGTTTTTATACACTTGAACATCGAACTTTATCGCTATCGGGTGCTTGGTTTACTAAAGATGGTGCATCCGCTATGCTCAAATCCTGGGTCCGCCTCTGTTAATATATGTGGGGTTGTTGTTTTCTTACTGATAGAAGGTGATGTTCAAATACTTGTAATAGCCTATATACCAGAACATTAAAAGGTGCACCTTTTATTTGCAATATAGCACATGAGAATGTAAAAGAGGTCTGAAATGAAACATTCATACAAAAATTTGAAGCAATGGTATCATTACTAATTTCAACAGCTTTTCAGATGGAGGAGGCCATTCCAAGCAAATGGTATCTCATGATGTATGGATACAACTGGAGACCATTGGTTACTGTTCCAGCTTTGGGAATTAACATTAGAATTACCAATAAAGCGTTTTGAATCTCACATCCTTTGATCCTATTTAAGAAGGGACAATCACATGAAGCAAATAGTTTGCACATAATCCATAACTTCTTCCCCTTCTTACTACCTTGTAGGGCTGGGCATATATCGGATATAACCGATGGCCCGAACCAATAAAACGCTATTGGGTTATCGATATCGGGTTATTGGGTAAATAATTCGATAACAGTTTAATGTTATTTGACTATTGAGTTATCGGTTCGGGTCTCGATTTGCTCAATTTATTAACGGTTTAACCGATAGCCCAATAAATTTTAACAAAATTATAATCTTACCTACTAAATATAAAGCCACCTTATGGCTCCATTCTCTCAACAGTTACTCTTCATATTCAGACCTTAATGCTTAGAGTAAATTTTAAACTTTTCTGAATTACTCATCTTAATTCTTCGGTTAAGATTTTTAGTTTTGAACTTCAAAGAATTAATTGTTCAAATTTTTAGTTTTTCTATTTGTTTCTTTTGTTGTACTGATTCTTTAGTATTTACAAGATTATGATTTTATTGTTTTCCTGTGAATTATGGTTCCCCTCAGTGAGATAGTTAGCAAGATCAGCTAGTTGAATGTCTTATTCCTTACTCCTACTAACTTATAACTTTGAAATTTGAGATCATTCATTGAGATTTTTAAATGGAAAGAAAGTTTCTTTTCTAAAAATGAAATTTAATCCCTCTTTATTAGAAGAAAAATTCAGTTCCATTCTATTAAAAACATAAATTTTTTAGATATTTTTTATTCTTATCGGGTAAACCGATAACCGACTAACCGATACCCGATAACCGATATCTTATCGGTTCGGTTATTGGTTTAGCATATTTATAAATCGATAATCGATATGTCGAAGCGATAACATTTACAACCGAACGGAACCAACCGATGCCGACCCCTACTACCTTGACTTTTTAGCTATTTTGCCATAACGTTTCATGTTTAGCTATTGAACCAAACGTGTGTTCTTATGTTCTATCATCAAAAGTATCACATAAAGACTCAAACTCTTATTAACTAAAAGTCATATAACTTTAAATATTCTTTAACATAATTGATTTTGCTTTACTCTGATGCGTGTTACATTTTTTGAGTATAAACTAATAATATAAAAGAATTCCTTGTGATGGAAAGAGTTATTATTACTTGATGGCTCCCATGATTAAAAGGGGGAATATGGTGCATTGGTTTGGCCCCTTATTCCTTGCTGACTTAGGTCATTCGATCAAATCCCTCCAAAATTTCTGCTTTATTTTCTTATTCTTAAGTTTTTATTTTTATTTTTTTGATAGTATGAAAATTAAACTGATGATAATTTTTTGTGATAATGAAAATTAATTTTGATAATAAATTAAATATTTATTTTAAAAGTAGTGGCGTATCCATATTCACGAAATCTTGGATCCGTTTATGCTTGCAATAGATAATTAAATGTACTTGAAGAGTCAAACTATTGGACATAGACGATTCCAATAGTTTTGCTTTTGACATAGAAGAATAACTCTCCTTTTTGACTTCAGATAGGAATTTTTTTTTTTGGAAGAAGCTTCCTTTAACTTGAAAAGAAAAATAAAACAAAAATTTGCCCTTATTTTCACTTGCAAAAAAAATAGTCAATGTATTCTTTGAAGAAAGAAAATGGATGACTGGTCAACTGGAGAATCACCAAAGCAAACGCGTTTTTTGTGCCAATATTTCATTGCATTCAAATGAACAAACAAACATACAAACAACCAACCAATTCACAAAGTCCAACCTCTGACTCACCAAACAACAACATTCAAAAACAGCCAAAAAAGAGGAAAAAAACAATTTGAACAACCAAAAAAAGAAAGAAAAGAGAAATTACTCTTTTCATTGAACAAAGCATAAAGTTTCAATCTTTATTAATTCTTGATAATTTTTCTGGAATTGGAATGATGAACAAGTCGTCGTCATCATCATCATCAGTCAGCTGTGTTTCTTCTTGCAAATGAACAATGGATTCAAACCCCAACAAGTCTTCTTGTTTAGCCTCAGATGCTTTGATTACTACTCTCAGCAACTCAATCCAAGCTTTGGGTAGAGGGTTTGATGTCACTTCTGATATTAGGCTTCTGTACTGTAAAGGGACACCAGGTTCTCGTTTAGTTCATCTTGATGAAGCAAATCGTGTGGATCTTTTGGTCCCAGATGGGGTTGGTGTTTTGATTCCAAATGTTACAGCGGACATTGAATGTTCACTTGGGATGAGAAATATTGAGGCCACACCTGTTTGTACCTTCCATGAGGTCAGTGTTCAGTTTCTTGGTATTGTTTAAAGCTCATATTTTTTTCTGAACATCATCGTTTGTCTTGTTTAATCAGTTTAGTACTATTAGATTAAGTCCATGGTCCTAATTTTTTGGGGTTTCTAGATTATGTGTTAAAAAAATCTGAGTTTTTTAGATTTTGTTTAGTGGGTAATTTTTCTGAATTTATTAAATAATTGCCAAGTCATTTGAAGGATTTTTTTAATTTCTTGTTTTGGTATGAAGGTCAAGGCAAGACAAGATTTGAATTGAGGCTTATTGTAGATTTGGATTAGTAAATCATAGTGATTGTGCAACCCTGATTTAGTGTGTATATTAAATTACTGAACAATTTCATGATGCTTCCTCTAGTCTATGTTCACATTTTGATAGTTCCTCCGTTATTTGGATCATGACACTTTACCTAATTACACATGTACACAATGTAGTAAAATCTAGAGCATATCAGTTCTTGAACTCGTCAGAGAATCACTTATTCGGATGTCTTAAACTTCTTAAACATGTCAATGTTAAAAACATGAATTACTGATGAGAAGTGAATAAGAGTCACAGCTGGCTTAAGATGAATTTGGTAGACAGAACAGTATAGTGTCTGTCACCTATCTTAATATAATGATAATTGATAACCAAATTCCTATCGAGATTAGAGTAGCTATCCATCTCCTTTTTCAATATAATAGAGTAGCTAGCTAGCCTATCTGTCTCATTGTCTATTCTCCTTCACAAAAAAAAGAAGAGGAAAGAACTCGCCGGAAAGGTTTATGGTTTACAGCTATCTCATTATTTATGTATGTGAAATCCCTCATACTTGAATTTCCAGATGGCAAAATACTTCAATGCAATCTCGAATATATCTGAAGATGTTCCACTTGGGAGTTTTAATGCCATGTTTAACTTCACTGGTTCATGGCAACATGATGCAGCAGCTACCAAATCCCTTGCCATGATTGGACATGTTATCCCACTCTATACAGTCAGATTAGTAAAGCTAGATTTACTTCTGCGGGATGAAATCAAGCGCGCTGTTCCATACTCTTGGGATCCTGCATCGCTGGCAAGGTGAATTATCTCACATCAGCACATTTGAACATGTTGATTTTGAATGGCACAATATGATTTTCTTTTATTCTTAAGGTATTAGCGCATTCGGTTTGTCGTTCTAATGCTCAGGGAAGAATAAAACAGCTGCCTTTGTCAATGGTGTGACTTGTTGCAACTTTTTTACTTTCTTTTTAATTGCATAACCTTGAGGAAAGGGTGACCTATTTAGTTGGCTGTATTCCAGTACCATTGTCGATTTGTTGCATTTCCAAATTTTAATCCTTTAGGCTCTTATATGCTGTCACCTGAACAGCTGTCTGCAGCAAGAAACCTTTTTTCTTACTGAGCTCAAGCTTCTTATGCCCTGAACTTGTGTATGGGAAATTGTAGATATATATTATTCCCAAATGTGCTGGATTCTGATTTTTCTGCTTTTAAAGTACTTCTTCTTTATCAATATGACAATATCTGTATGAGAAATAGCATCATTGATCCCAGTTATTCAAGGAACTTAATTCATTTTCTTAGACCAATTCTTTGTTCTTTCTGATGTTGAAGTCCTTCTTTCAGCTTTATTGAAAACTATGGCACCCATATTGTCACCTCCGCAACTATTGGTGGTAGGGATGTAGTTTATATCAAACAGCACCAGTCATCTCCTTTATCAGTTTCAGACATCGAGGACTATGTGAAAGACATTGGAGATCATAGATTCTCCGATTTGAAGAATCTCTCAAGTGCCGGACCTTTAAGATACAAGGACAAGGTTAGCGCAACTTATGTTTCAAATGATAGGCTCTTGGACACAGTAGTGTTTAGATGACTTCTTAATATTCTCTTTCTTTGACTCACCCCCTTATGCTGTAAATTGAACCTGTAAAATTATTGGAATTGCCCTCTGGCAGGATGTTACAGTTATTTTCCGCAGAAGAGGAGGTGATGAGCTAGAGCAGAGTCATGAAAAGTGGGCAAGGACTGTTGAAACATCACCAGATGTGATCAACATGACATTTACTCCTATTGTGTCATTGCTTGAAGAGGTGCCTGGAATAAAGTACCTGAGCCGTGCAATTGAGTTATACTTGGAATGTGAGTGTTGTATCCTATTACTATTTTTTCCTCTTCATTTGCAGTTGCAGATTGTGATTCATTCTCTATTGGTTTCTAAATTAAATGAGCCAGAAGTGTAGGACAATAGCAATAGTGGGTAGTCCAGAATGATCATAAAAGTGGTAGTTCAGAATGATTATACCGTTGCTCCTGTCGGTTACTCTTTCATCTTCAGATACATCTCAAATAGTACTCCAGCTGATCCAAAGAGCATGACAAGGGTCAATGCATCTATTTCTCGGTGTGAAATCGATCATTTTCCTTGAATTTTAAAAATAATACTACATAAATAGAAACTACCAAAACACTCACAATTGTTATGAAAGTAGTTGAAAACATTTGAAGAGGATGTACTCAGATAAAGAAATATTTGAATCACAAATAGTGATGAGGTTGTATGAAATGGACAGAGGGAGTATCAGAAAAGCCATATACCGAATTTGTTATGTTCATTAGAGCAAAAGTTTACACAGCTATCTGAGTAGATGGAACTTCAGGGTCGGTATCCTTGGGAAAAACCTGTGTCTGGAGGATGGAGTATGGAGACTGAGAAACTGATATGTGAATTATTTTCATGTCTGCGTGTGCTTAGGAAATCCCCTGTTGTGTTCTATACTTCTAAATATTTGTCATACTTCTCAAAACATTTTTTTCATTGTCTGATGTATTTCATTATAATTTTCCAGACAAGCCACCAATAGAAGATTTACAGTATTTCTTAGATTTCCAAATAGCTCGTGTGTGGGCTCCAGAGCAAAATAACCTACAAAGAAAGGAGCCTGTATGTGCATCCCTACAATTCAGTTTGATGGGTCCTAAGCTCTATATTAGCCCAGATCAGGTATTCTTCAGACTTTTGTCCAGATTTCTGAACATATCACATGGCTAATTTTGAAACATCTGATGCTAAATTGCTGAAGGATCTTGCTTTTCCAAGTTTGCATGACATGCCTTGTGCTTGTTAGGACCAAAACAAAGAAGTGCAACTTCGACTAGTTCTAAAGAATGTTTGATTAATCCAGTGCAAGTCCATTACGTCACTTGTTATCATGCAGTGTCCTGCTAATTTTCTTTTTAATCAACCAATATTATATTTTACAATCATAATGACTCAGCACATTGATGCCAAAAGTTGATGCAACTGTAATTTCATGCTGTATTCATACGCAATAAGCTTATAGACTACTGGCAGAGTACAAAATTGACAGGGTTTAATAGTAGACCAGCTCGGAAAATGTTGATTCCCTTGTTTAATGGTAAATCAACCAAAGTCTAATGTACTTTTAACTTATTTTTGTTTTTGAATGGTTAGGTTTTAGAATTGTCACAGCTTTCTGACTTCTGAGGTCTCTGTCCATATATGTTCATTCTTCAATGTGGGCTTAGAAGAAACTATATATTAACCGTCCTTAACAGCATTTGGGAACTACCATGTTAATGTAGTTTTGGACTTGACTGATGCATTTGTTTGCAATCACAACCTCAAAATTTTCTCATGGACATTCCTTATAAACTATCTAACACAATTTGATAGTCCTTACCATTAGGCGAATTGTTAACCACCTCAATTAATGGAACCAGTTTCTGTTTTCCAGTGCCCCTACTTGTATTTAGGGGCGGATTTAGGGGGGCGCAAGGGGGTTTCACCCGAAGAACCCCCTTCGCCGAAAAATTACACTGTATATACAAGGCAAAATCTGTTTTTTACCTCTATATATTAAGTTTTGAACCCCTTTAACACAACTCAAAAGTGTAGTTTAGTGGTCAAGGGGGTTCAAAACCTTCACAAGGTCATAGGTTCAATTCAATAATTTTTGAACCCCTTTCGTGGAGATTCTGCCTCTGCCACTGCTTGTATTATGGAGATTTACTAGTAGACGTACCCGCGCGATGCGCGGTCAGTATTAAAAAATATTAATTAAATTAAATTATGATCGGGCTTGTTTGATCCTATTAGATTGTATTGCTTTAATAAAATTCAATTGTCATCTTACTTGTCAATGCGAT
>MU772936.1:122135-164222 GCA_026770625.1 Nicotiana glauca | reverse complement strand
TAAATTCAAAAATAATAACCAATAACTTATTATAAACTAAATAACTAATTATGCCATGTGACATTTTTTTAGGTTGCCACTTGGCTTAAGGAGAGGGCTTTTTCCTCTCCTTTTAATAATATATAGATTTGGTAAATTCATCAGCATAATGAATTCCCATAGCATGAACATCAAGGAGCTTTCCGAAAACACAAGTTAAATGAAACAAAAATTGAATATACTTGTGTGCGCACAAGCATATACATGCATTTTGAGCAACTTGCCCTGTTAAATCACAGGAAAATATTTGAAACAAGTTTGCCTTAGTGAGACCCTCCAACATGGTCAAAGCAATATGTGCTCCCACATTCATTTACACCGTAACACTGTTGAAATGCTTTGTTACCATTCGTAAATGATTGTTTAATCAACAGACTACTGTTCTGATATTCCCAAGCATTATCTTTATAAGAGAGCGACTTAGTAATATGACTTAGAATTCTTATATCTCAATAAGAGCTGGATCTAAGCATAATATCATGAGGCTTATCACTTAAACAAACAAGAAGCCACAAAAACATTGTGCTTCCAACAATGAACATTGTACGCTTGGAAGCTCTTGCAAGTAAAAATCTTTATTGGAACAGCTAGCTGATCTAGTAGGTTGGTGGATGGTTATCAATATGGAAATCTTGTCTAGATAGATGTTGATCAACATCAACTCATTGCAAGTCTATATCACAGCGCCATATTTTCAGGTGACAGTGGGGCGTAAGCCAGTGACAGGGCTCAGGCTCAGCCTAGAAGGTAGCAAGCAGAATCGTCTTTCAGTCAATTTGCAGCACCTCGTTTCCCTTCCTAAGATCCTTCAACCCCACTGGGACACACATATGGCTATAGGTGCACCAAAATGGAAAGGTCCTGAGGAGCAGGATAGCAGATGGTTTGAACCAATCAAGTGGAAAAATTTCTCCCACGTAAGCACAGCACCTATTGAACACACTGAGACTTCCATTGGAGATCTCTCTGGTGTTTACATTGTGACGGGGGCTCAGCTTGGTGTTTGGGATTTTGGTGCCAAGAGTGTCTTGCATTTGAAACTCCTTTTTTCCAAGGTACCTGGTTGTACAATAAGAAGATCAGTATGGGATCATAGTCCATCAAACCTATCAGCAGTACAAAGGATTGATGGTTCTTCAACATCACTTCTGAACGAAAAACCTGCTGAAAATAAGAAAGGCGATAGTTCCAGCCAAATGGGGAAATTGGCGAAAATTGTAGACATGACAGAAATGTCAAAAGGGCCACAGGATGCACCAGGGCACTGGTTGGTAACAGGAGCTAAACTTGGGGTTGATAAAGGAAAAATTGTGCTAAGAGTGAAGTATTCCCTGTTGAATTACTAATGAGTTGTGTTTGTGTTAAATATATGCAGCATCAAAGCATTCTTTTGATAGTCTAGATATCATGTTATTTTTCTGTAAATTCTGTCAGCATTGGTTATTCATTTTTTGTTAAGCTATTTTCTAGCCACCAGATCAGTTACTCCTTTTGGGTGTATACTTGATGATTTTACAAACTTGTTCAAAAATCTTTTTTTTTTCCACTTTCCTTGGATCAATAACATTGATTTTAATGATTTTTATTTGTTGGATGAGTTGTGGTTCAAATGTGAAATTGACGTGTCCTTCTGATAATTCAAGTAGTTCTTTTTTTTTTCCACTATAGAACAAAGGAGGAGAAAGAATGCCGGTGTGCATCTTGTGCAATACCAAGAAAGAAAAAAGAACCATTGTGATGCTGCGGTAATTAGAGAAATAAAAGAGAAAAAAATAACAAAACACTAGGAAAAAAATAACATGATTAAAATGAAAAATCATTTTATATAATTATATGACAAGGATTTATTGGCAAAAAAAGCTTATACATAGCCACATATTTGTAAGCTTATTTCTTTCACTTTTTTCTACGAACAGAGTGTCACAGACACCAAAAATAAAATAAAGAAGTTCAAGAAATAATACGAAAAAATGTGACAGAAATCCAAAATAAAATAAAATAAAAAGGTTCAAGAAATTAAATAACAGGAACGGAATTATACTCTATATTAAGTTTGATGCATCATCAAGTATGATTAAATCTAAAAATAATTTCACTATGTTTATAAATTGAAGAAGTTAATTTTAAATGTTAAGAGTATAAAAATTATTTTACGTGTACAGAACAGAGTATACTATAGAATCTATATTTACTTAAAAGGAAAAAAGTCAAGACATAGGATTTTGCCATTTGTCAAGTGCATAAAATGCCATGTGGCATTTATTAGGACATATTAGTTAATTTAGGTTAAAGTAGTTTCTCTTTTTAAATTTTGAACTTGAAAATACTTAATTAGCTATTTTATATTTTAAAGAAAAAGTACTTTCTATTATTTTATTGGGAAACTGAATCCCACGCTATTAGTTAGTTTAGGTTAAATTACTTTATTTTTTAAAAATTTGAATTTAAAAACAATTGATAAGTATATCATTAAATTAAACAACCAGTAGTTTATACGCCAATTTGCCCTAAAAAGAGGAATTGAGAATTTGGCTCTTCAGACCCACGCTCTTCTTTCGCCTTTGTGCCCTAGAAATAGCAATCCTACAAATTCGGCTTCTATCCCACGATCTCTCATCACGATTTCAACTCCTCGCCCACGCATTCCTCCTTCCTACATTTTCAGTAACATGATTTCACAGTTTTCTCAATTCAGTTTTCTGCTTTTACAATATATATTTCTATTCTTTCTCCCTCCTCTGCATATCAAACAGCAATTGTCGACTACAAGAGGTGATGTATGATTTGTATTTCATAAACAATCTTTATTACAGTTGAGATTGTATATAGATTTCTTGATAGATTTTTCTGTATTGTTTGTTGACGACATAACTCCTATGGCAACTGTTGCTTACCAATCTTAGGATTATACGACAGATTCTTGCTGATGATTTTTTGGAGAATCGTCAGCAACGAGTCAATTATTTTACATGATATTTTGCTTCATATGTAAAATCTATAAGTATTTTGTTTTAGTTTGTACTAATATTTATGAATACCTCTGTCTGTATTCAAGACATAATGGCTGCTCAAGTAAATTTCATTAGCGAAATTAACAACAAGTCAATGAATTGGAAATTAAAGGTTCCTATTGTCAGGCTTTGGAAAAATTAGGATCGCGACAGACCTAATACGCCTTTTTTTATTGAGATTATTGTGATGGATGAAAAGGTATTGATTTAAACTGAATGATTACTTTCTATTTGCATTGTTTACATATGAATAAATATATTACGGTCATATAGAAAATAAAAATTAGAGGAAATCATCGGAGGTTTATCCATTCAAGCAGCAATTTAACTGATGAATACAAACAAATGGCATGTAGTGTAAGCCTATCAACAATTGTTTAGAAACAAGTGAAACAAATTCATATATTTATTTTTTGGTTTAATTCTTTTGAATTCGACCGCTAAATTTTATCTGTAATATACATCTTTTTTTATTATCGCTCTTCACTCATTTTTTCTTTAAACTAATCCACGCGTCGCGCGGGTACGTATACTAGTTAAATTGTAAAATTAATACTCGACCTAGCTCTAATGCATATAACACCATAACCTCATAAATACATGCTTAGCTAATTAAAAAAAAACTTCCTAATGCTACGTGGAATCTCATGAAGCATCCACGCCCTTCTTCCTCCCCTATAATCTCACCATCTGTTTCTCCTCGCTCTCAAAAGTCAAAACATAGGCTACAAGATCAGCCATTCCAGATATCAAAAGTTCAGTACTCATAAGAAAAAACCTCTCAATTAGTGCATAATTCAATGGCTGCTAGCGATCAAACACCGGGACCAATGCCGCCAGGTGATGGCTCTGTGCCGCCGGGGAAATCAATGACAATAGGGCAACATATTATAGACAAAGGGGCTAAAGTAATGCAGTCTTTGAAACCCATCAAGCAGATGAGTCAGCATGTCTGCACCTTCGCTATGTACAGCCATGATATATCTCGCCAGATTGAAACTCACCACTATGTGAGTCGAGTCAACCAGGATTTCCTCCAGTGTGCTGTTTATGATTCTGATGACTCGAAAGGACGCCTTATTGGTAATTCTATTCTCTGGCAATTTTTTTTTACATTCAGAAAAACGAACATTGAGTAAAATATAGTATGAAAATATATACTTGGATTTGTGTTGAAATGAGTATCGATAGTAATGATTTGAGATTAAAATGGTTATCTCTTTCATTATTGGATTCTGAATTTTGTTCTATTTGATTTGTGGATGGATAATATAATTGGGATGGTGCAGGCATAGAATATATAATATCAGATCGAATCTTTGAAACTCTTCCAGCAGAGGAACAGATGCTCTGGCACACTCATGAGTACGAGGTTGCTTTTCGTTTTTCTTTGCCATTAACTCTTCCTTGAACTAATTTCTTTTTTGGAATAACTGTGAAATTGACAAAATATTTTTTGGGTTAAATTAAATGCCTATTTGCAAACGAGAATTTTTTTGGATATGCAGATTATATCAGGCCTTTGGGTGAACCCAAGAGTTCCAGAAATGGTGCAAAAGCCCGAACTTGAGAATCTTGCTCGAACTTATGGCAAGTTTTGGTGCACCTGGCAAGTTGATAGAGGCAAGTACTGACCCTTTATTTCCTTTTCTACTTTAGAAACCATAGAGATGTCTTTTGTTTCTTTCGAAATGGTTACTTAACGCAACTAGAAACCGTTTTTCATCTTATCAAATGCTCCTGTTTCTGACTTAAACTTGTTATTGTTGTAGTTTCTTTTTAAGTTCTATATATTGATAAATGTAAAAATATTTACAAAACAATGTCACTTGTATAAGGTAATTACAGGTAACAATTTTATAAAAATTAATTACAAATGTGACAAATATCGTTTTCCCTCCGTCTCAATTTATATCGGTCAATTTAACTGGGCACGAAATGTAAGGAAAAAAAAAAGATTTTTAAACTTGTGGCGCAAAAAAAAAAACATATAATTTGTGTGTTTATAAATTATTGCATAAAGAATTTTCTTTTTCGAATGTAAAAGGTCTAATTCTTTTTTGCACAGAATAAGACACACGGTTACAGAGGAAGTATAAATTTACCTACTATCACACGTTATACTGATGCTATGAAGATCTTACAAGTAAAACCTGATAGTGCATCTGAATATTAGATTTCAGAACACTAAAAGTGTTTGTATGGTAACGTAGGGTTGTATTATTACTCGTATTCCTTGAAATAATTAATTATTGTCTTATTTTGATTGATTTGGCAAACAGTAAAGGACAACTATTTTACTACTTCCTCCGATCCACGTAAATTTATGTGAACCTGTGTGATTGGGTACGAAGTTTAAGAAAAAAATAAAGACTTTTAGAATTTGTGGTTCTAAACAAGTCAAAAAAGGGTTCAGAGTATTTGTGTGGTTACAAAGCTTCTCATTAAGATTATAATGGTAACTTTAAGCGAAATTGTTATCAAATTTAAAAAGAGTTCATTTTTTTTGGAACGGACCAAAAAGGATTTAGGTTGAGATAAATTGGAACAGAGGAAGTATGTGTTTTGAACATACTATGTGACAAAAAAACGAATTTGGTACAACAATAGCTATTGTAACAACCAAAAACTAAACTAATAATTGATCTCGAGTTGTTGCATGCCATAGTAAATGTCATTTGTGGTCGTTCAGGTGATAGGCTTCCACTTGGAGCACCTGCGTTGATGATGTCTCCACAAGGTGTGAACCTAGGGATGGTGGCACCAGAGCTAGTGAAGAAAAGAGACGAAAAATATGGTATTTCTTCACAGGAACTGGAAAAGACAAGAATGGATATTGCTGGGCCAGAGACCATGAATCCCTATGCTAACTATTGGATGCAAACTGGCAAGGGTTTTGCCATTGATGTCGAGCTTACCGATTTGAAAAAGCGCGCACCTTTTCCATGAGAGATTATATAATAAGTAGCCTATATATGGATTACTATTACATCCTATGCTTCCATGTGTTTAATAATGTAATTAACCTTTCTGTCTACCCTAGATAACTCTTTCTTTCAGCCTTTTCATTTCTGAGCTAACTTTCACTATTACTTCTTTGTTTGATCATAATCTGATTACTCAATATTTTGCGTAAAAATGCTTCGTAGATTTTTGAGGAAGTATTATATAAAATTAAATTTCATCTAACGTTTCATATGTTGTATGTGTAATTTGTTCATTTGTTCGAAATTAAAGGTAGTTTGCAAAACATGCGCCTTCTGATGAATTTAACTTGACGTTTAGAGTAAATTTTCGAGAGAAATCACATTAGGGCAATACGTATTAAGTTCTTTTCTTTTTAACCTTTTAAAAAACAGTATATACAGTCTCTACGATTCCCTGGGACAATTAACAAACCATTAATACCAGACTTCTGAGCTATGTAGCGCATTAATATTGCTTCAAAAATGCATTACTTTTAAAGAAGGATTCGACGCATTACTTTTAAAATCCTTCGAATACGATTAATATTGCACTCGAAAAAACATTACTTTTAAAGGATTCGATGCATTACTTTTAAAGGATTCAATGCAGTATTCAACGATATCTTTCGAAGAGTCGAGCAACGATATCAATACATACCAGATTAACTTATACTGCAATGACATATTGAGTGCAAGACTTTAAACAAAACAAAAAAAGAGAACAATTTTATTATCTGGAATCACCATATATTTTTTATGATCAATTATCCTATCCTTTAGTTTTGGACTCTATATTTGTATCTTGAACTCTATCCATGTTCTAGCTCATGATAAAGCCATTTGTTTGAACTCCAAATACTGAAAACGTGTCCCAAATTCTGATCAGCACCTCGACTGTAAGCTAATACGTGGCAACCAGTTGCCACCTTATGCCCTCTTGAATGCCTACGTGGCAACCCAAAAACCCTCAACGTCCTCTTCAAAATCCCCTGAAAATAGAACATCCAAGATCTTCCCACTGAACCATCATATATCTTCTCAGAAACTGTGGTTTGAACTTTTCTCCTACTGCTTATACTAATTGTTTTCATCTATGGCTGCAACGACGGGAACCCACGGTCAAGGGGAGCAGATACCGCCGGGAAAGCCTATGTCAACGGAGCAACACATGCTGGATAAAGGTGCTCAGATGCTGCAGTCTTTGACTCCGATCAAACAAATGAACCAGCATGTTTGTACTTTTGCACTTTACAACCATGACATGAATCGTCAAATTGAAACTCACCATTATGTCACTCGTCTCAATCAAGATTTTCTCCAATGTGCTGTTTACGACTCTGATCATTCCACCGCCCGCCTAATCGGTATTCTTTCACACTAGCTCGGTGGTCTCTTGATTTTATGTATCTGCCATGGTTTTTGAATTTCCATTTTCTATTTATTAAGTAATGAATTTTTTTTTTTTGAAGGGGTGGAGTATATAGTATCTGATCGTATCTTTGAAACCTTGCCTGAAGAAGAGCAAAAACTTTGGCATTCTCATGCTTATGAGGTTTGTTCTTTTTTTTTTCTGTGCTCCACAACTATGTCCAGTTTTACTAGTTTTGGGGTCTCCTCAGAGGCGGCTCTACGTTATTGATGGCTTAAAGCAAAATTTTATAAGAGGTATTAATTTTTTTAAAAAAAATTATATATTTTTATTTGAAGTATATTTTTCTAATAATTCTTTTTTCAACAGATAATGCTGCTAATCTAATCCAGTTAGCTTTTCCTGAGACATTCTTGATTCTATACAAGATTTTATCAATTTTAATTTGGAAAAACTTCTTTCGCCGATGTAATTGTTATATTATATTTTATTCTATAAGGAATATAAGTATTGAAAAAAATCAAGTCTTGTTATCTTATTAAGTATCTCGATTAGAGTTTTACTTCTACTTGTGATATTTTCTTAATGCTATATAATTTGAAAAATAAGCCTAAACTATCATGCTAGAGTGGTTATTATGTTTTAATCAAGGCTAAGTCAATATCTTTTATATTTTTATCAACTAGTAATCTCAATTTTTACCCACTAAACAAAAAATTAAAAATACTTGTGTACGCTTCAGATTATTCAAACTCAAGGGTCAATATCAATAACAAATTAAAATTTTGTTTTCCTTTTTGTAAGTTTTTTTTATATTTTTTAACTTAAACATATTAATGTTTTATATAAAAAATTAATTTATAAAATATTGACAATTAAAAATGGAGCCCCCAAAATTTTGGGGCCTAAAGCCACTGCCTTTACCCTTCAGCCGGCGTTGGGTCTCCTTATAATATTCATCAAATATTGATCAGAATACTAATTGCTTGAACTTTTGGTGTTTTCAATGCGAGAATGAAAATTTGTGAAAAGATCGATACGTTTATCCACAAGTTAGTGTTAGTATATGCTTCATGTTGTAGATCATTTACATATTTTAATTGTTAAGCATACCTGATGTCGTAGAATTTTCCTCTTTTTTTTAAGGGCCGGTTGGTAACCCTTGGTTTCCATAGGTTTTGATATATTTTATGAATATTTTGTTTAGAATTAATTGGTCACTGATTTTTGTGAAAGTGGGGAAAAATTGGATCGTGCAGATAAAATCAGGACTATGGGTGAATCCTAGAGCTCCAGAAATGGTGGTAAAGCGTGAACTTGAGAATATTGCTAAGACGTATGGCAAATTCTGGTGCACGTGGCAAACAGATAGAGGTAACTAGATAATTCTATAATACAGTTTTGTCTTTGGGGTACATGTATTTTTCTAACTGTCCAACAAATCGAAAGGTTGTCCTGATTCCAAATATTTTTGGTCATAAAGGTGATAAGCTACCAATTGGGGCACCAGCACTGATGATGTCGCCGCAGGCAGTGAATTTGGGGATGATTAAGCCAGAACTAATCCAGAAAAGAGATGACAAGTACAATATGTCGACTGATGCCATGAAGAAGTCGAGGCTGGAGATAGCGGAACCTGAGTGGCTTAATCCTCAGGCAGATTATTGGAAACAGCACGGCAAGTGTTTCTTGGTCGATGTAGAGGATGTGGAGATGAAGAAGAGAGCCCCTTTCCCATGAGAGCTAGTAGAGGATCAGTTACAGACTCTTCATATATAAATATAAGTCTACTTTTGTATTTTCCTGTACATGTAAAAATAACCAACTGTCAGATGTTTTATCTTTTATCTATCAACTTTTTTGAGGTGGCTATTAACTTCGTTATATATGCTTGGAAGTGGCTGTTAATCGCGTTACATGTTGAATTCTCAATCTATGCGCTTATTGTATTGTGAGAACGCTATAATCAAAGAATCACGTTGCCATAACTAATAAAGTTGTAGTTGTGTGCTTTTCGAGTTAATTTTCCTGTGGGTATAGTATTGCCGATTGCGTTTGACATAGGGTAAGAATAGAACATAAGTTGTTGAAAATTTATTAACCCATAGTTTTAAACGTAATTCGAAATGTCTAGTCGGATAAAATTAATATCAAATGGTAGCCCATCGGATAACATCAATAAACAAAAACAAAGGTAAATTTTGGTATTAATTTTTTTTATTTTTCCTAGATATTTTTTCTTCCCAACATTAATTTTTTTTTATTTTTTATCTTCCCTATAAATTTTTCCTAAATTGTTTTCTCTTTCTTATGTATCACACTTGACTTTTTACTCTTTCTATATCTTTTTATTTCTTTTCTTCATTTCTTTTAATTCTAACACCTTTTTCTCTCTCTTATTTTTACTTTTTTTAATACTATTTAATATTAAATTTAATGATAGGCGAAAGTGCTTAAGTTCCGACAGTGTATCCTTAGTGTATATTGAGCCTATCTCGAGTGTGTTTGTCTATCTAAAATATATATATATTTGTGTACCCAAGTGTATTTTGTATCGTGAATGTATAATCTGTCTGAACAATATATCAAAAGTGTATATACATGTGTATTTTCTAATATGTAAATATAGTGTATATAAATTATATACACATTTTATATGTGTAATGTGTGCACACCGTGTACTTTGAGTGTATCATGTATTTTTGTATATATTTTGTATAATGACAGTCTATTTTGTATATTTTTTGTATAGTGACAGTCTATTTGTGTATTATTTGTATAATAACAGTCTATTTTTGTATATATTTGTATAGTGACATCTATTATATATATATATTATGTTGTGATTGAACACAATTAGTAAACACAACTGTGTAATTGAAATAATCGTCAAACAACATGTTACCTCATTAAATCTGAAATTAATTCACATGCAAGACAAATAAGCATAAACAAAGCAAAACAGAACGCTTTATTGATGTAAATACAATCTACTAAGCACATTAATTTCTTGGTTGCACCAATTTAACGTAACTTCATTACTTACATTAATCCTAAAGTCACATAAACCAAAAATCCCCACCTAAAACAGCAAAGTATATGTCTGTCATACACCTATATAAAAGCCACACGACTTGTGCTTTTTTAGAGGACAAAAACTAGTGAGTGCCTCGTTGATCTCTATGTAGACCCATACTCACCACTTCTCTTTTGAACTTTCTTGAGAATAACACCAAACAGCACACATACAAAACAACAACAAAACTACAATTCAATCTCTTTCTCTCTTTCTATCTTTAAGCTTATCAGCTACATCTATCCATATCCAAGAACATCAATGGGCAAGGTTTGCTTTGCTCTTTACCCCATTTCGTTTTTTTTTTTTTTGGTTTTTTTGTTTGGATTTTCTGATTTTTTTGGGGTTATAGGAGGAGAAGAAGAAACCAGAAGAAGTGACACAATTTATATAGTGACGGTGGTTAGCAATCTTCAAATTGAAACAAGAAATTAATTCCTCTGTGGTTGGTGCTAAAAGGTCTGTTCTGTATTGGTTATTTGCTAGCACATTACAATTGGAGATTGAACATCGTTTGGACTTGATTTAGCAGTGATTTTGGAGTTCCTGAGTTGTGCCAACGCTCATGGCTTTATGTATGTATAATATGACGGCATTGAAGATCTCAAATTCTTGCTTCTTATCTTAGGGTTTCATTTTATATTTTGGGACTTGGGTTGGAATTGGAGAAGAGCGATTTTTGGATGAAGGACGAGACTGTACTTCCATGATAGTTGGGTCGGTGGCTAGCCTTTTAATTAGTTTTGGGCTATAAAATGCATACTGCAATTTTGTGGCTAGCGACTGATATTAGTTTCTAGTGGCTGACCATAAATGAAGTTTGCTCAAATTTATATGTATTACCATTTGTGCAACTCGTGTGAATTAGCAGTTTGGCATTGCTGCTGCGAGAGAGCTGGTTTAGTCGATCATCAATGTCATCACGTGGTGCATAATGGGGATGTGAAATGTCATAAGTTGTGTCGCTTCACTAATTTTCCAGAATTTCCATGCGATTTTGTGATTAAGAGCACATAACGATTACTAGCTCATTCATAAGACTTTTCATTTACTGTTGTAATCTGTATTGTAACAGTCTTACTGGTAGCTCATGCTCAATCACATGTGCTATATATGCTTGGAGTCGAGATATATATGGATATATATTTATCTTGAAAGTACAAGAGGGGGCGGGGGGGATTGTAAATATTTAAACTTAATCGCTTATTAGTCAACTTAATTAATCGAGTAGTCGACTAAATATAATAACTTAATAGTTATAATGACAGAAAGTAAACGGCAAAAGGTAAGTGCAGAAAATAAAGACACCGAAATTTTATACTAGTTCGGATTCAATGTGAATCCTAGTCCAGCCCCCTTGGGTTGCAAGGGAGTTATCTTTTAGTAAATTTGTTTCTCGTAGTACAGTTGAAGTAAATTGACAACACTGTTTCTCTAGCACTCATTTCTTTTTGATACAATGTCTCACCAGTGTTATACTCTTCTTTTTTCTTTGACTTGTTACACAACTGATCTTAGTGAACTACAATATTTATTTTCAGTAGAATAAATAGAGTAATTTTTGGTTCGATCAAAGTATGTTTGACTAGGGTTTAAGGCTGGGTATAAATTTTTTGATGAAAGTCGAGGCTTGACAACCCAAGAGATTTGATCATCAGAAAGAGATTGATTCTTTCCAAGAATAAGATAGCTGGCCCTTGCTTTCCCTTGATTTCCTTCCTTCAGCATATGTATGTAATGAAAACTTGCTCCTTAATTGTTGGTTCTTCCGGAATTAGTCGCATACCAATCTTTATAGAATGTTCGATCTTCTGGGATGCTGGCCTTGATTCGTGCCTTAAGTTTAGGTTTGCTTGATTCTCTCTATCGCAGCTGGCCGTTACTCTTTGCTGATTGATTGGCTGATGAGATTATTTCCTTGGTTATCCAGATTTGCTGATTGTATTGTAATATTTGTTGATTGATTTCTTTCCTTGGGCATCAGGATTGACTCTAGTAGTCTTGTAGTATCTTCTCGATTCCTTGTAATTGATTTTCTGCATATGTATATTATTTGCATTATTAAAATTGGCTCTAACAATCTTTCCCTTTTTGATGATGACAAAATAATATATAAATATAAACACCAGTTGACTTCCCTGTGTTTTACTCCCCCTTAATGTATGCAATTGACTAGTCCAGGATACTCCCCCTCAATGTATGCAATTGACTAGTTTGAGATATAGTCGACTTCTGCCGCAAGCTATACCTGTACAGATATAACATATACTCATTCCTTCTCTCCCTTTTTGGAATCAACAAAGGGGGAACAAAATAAGAACTAAATAGAATAGATAGCATTGAACCAGAAAAATTATTGTAATCATCCAAAGGCTGGGAATACAACCCACAAAAATAGCACAACAAAAAGAATAAAAATTATCCAAAGGCTTAAAACACAGCCCAAAACCAGCAGAGCAAAAGAATTTGTCTTAAAATATCCACACTAATGGCGCAGAAAATAAGTAAGGGTGTTGCAGATGGCCTCCTTTAACTGTTCAAAGCGTGCATTGGCTGAGATGCTCACTCCATCCAATCTGTCATGAATCTCCCTAAAAGCTTTGACAACATTCTCCCTAACTCTGAGAACGTCAACTCTAATTTTGGACACATCAGACCTTGTTTCTTGGAAATAACATGAATGTCACCAACAGTAGACTGAGTGGCTGTGAGAAGATTTTTGATTTCAGAGAGTTGAGAGTCGATAGCATGAAGCTTTTCACCTAGATCAGGACTGTCAAGTTTGGGATGAGGGACAGAGGGTGAAGGTTTGGGCTCTACAGGGTCATGCTTTGCTTCACTATTGTGCTTCTTAACCCAGGAGACTTTTACACTCACATATCCCATACTAGCAAAGGCTCTAGAATTGTAGGACTTAGAGACAGTGATAAAGAGATAGTTGGATAGGAAAATTTGATGAGCTTCCAGAATGTGAGTGATTTCCATGCCATAGGGTAGACTGGTGGGATCTTCAGCACTCTCGATCATGAAATTAATAACCCAGGAGGAAAGCTTGATTTTGAGTTTGGTCACGAGGCAATAGATGAAGAAGGTGTCTTTTTGAGAGAAGGTTGAAAAGGAACCAGTACGGGGAAGCAAAGTAATTGCTACAATGTGGGCGAGAACCCGAGTTTCGAAACTAACATCACTGGGAGATAACTGGGTTGGAAGGGAGTCAGAAGGACACTCAACAATACACTATTTGGCTTGGTCAAAGGAAATTTCAAAGTCATCAGGCCAGGAGTTTTTAAACAGCATAGGAAAACCAGAACAACGACACTGAAATAGCGAATCAAATATGGCACAATCAAGAACAATACGCTTACCTAACACTAGAGATTCCAACCTATCTGGTTTACTAGAATGAAGATTTGCATAAAACATTTTTACCAAGGGTTAATATACCTTAGGTGGAGGAATAGAGAAGAACTTAACCCAACCTTGATGAACGAAAAGGTCTTTGACTTTGCAATTGCGGGCTTCCGTGTCGTCAAGGTCGACAACTCTTCCATGAGCAATGGGCTTGTCTTGTAGATCAATAAAGAAATCCTTATTTGGGAAATCCTAGAAATTGAGGTTAGATTCAAGAGAGGCAGAGAAATCAACCTTAGATTTCTTTGGGGTGGATGAAACAGGGGGTTCTTCCATGGGTTGGTTACCTAAAGCTTTTTCTCCTAGGAGTTGTGAGTGTTCAGAGAAATCTTCCCGAGAAGAGGCGAAACTCTCAAAGTGATCGAACCCTAGGTCTACTTTTTCTGGGGGCATAGAAGGGGGTTTTTCTTTGGAACATGTGCTTTTTTTGGTGGAAGCAGAGGGATTTCTGGGATGTTTGGCCATTGTAGAGAAGGGGTTTGGTTGGAGCTTTTGGAGAAGAGATAGAGATAAGAATGATTTAAAATGCTTCTATGCCTTAAGAAGAGTGTTTCTGATGGTTGAGTACAGAAAAGGAAAAGTTGTCAGTTGAAGAGACGTGGTGATAGACTTTCCAAATTTGAACGACGAACTTATGTGAAAGAAGAGAAACGAGAGGGAAAAATGGAGGTGTAATTAATGCATGGGTAAAGGACAATGATTGCAAAAAAAAAATTAACAGTGCACATAGGTCCTAAGGGTTATTAGTAATGCAAATAATACCAAGTAAATTTCTTAAATCACAAAATCACTCTTCTAATAAAGGTTTAGTAAAAATATCAGCTAATTGATAAGTGGTTCCAACAAAAGATATTTCTATGTCTGCCTTAAGAACATGATCTCTAATAAAATGATGCTTAATATCTATATGCTTTGCTCTAGAATGATGCACATGATTTTTGGAAAGACAAATAGTACTAGAGTTGTCACAAAAAAATTGTATAGGCTTAAACGAAAGTTTATAATCACCTAGTTGACGAGACATCCACAGTAGTTGTGTGCAGCATTGTCTAATAGCAATGTAATCAGCTTCAGTAGTAGACAATGCGACTGATGCTTGTTTTTTTTTATTGTTTCAGGATATCAATGCCTTTCCAGTAATTGACATGTACCACTTGTGCTTTTTCTATCATCCTTATCACCTGCAAGGTCAGCATCTAAAACACCTTCTAATTTAAAAGAGTTAGAGCGAGGGTACCATAATCCATAAGATATAGTCCAATGAGATATCGAATGATTCTTTTTATGGCAGTCAAATGTGATTCCTTGGGAGCTGACTGAAACCTTGCACATTTACATATGCTGAACATAATATCTGGTCGACTTGCTGTCAGATACAGCAATGATCCAATCATTCCATGATATTTAGTTTTATCAACAGGAATGCCCTGTTCATTTTTATCTAGATTTTTGGAAGGGCTCATTGGTGTGCTAATTGATTTTGCATTGCTCATACCAAAAATTTGAATCATCTTTTTTGTGTATTTGGTCTGACATATGAAGGTTCCTTCTTCAGATTGTTGAATTTGTAGTTCAAGGAAGAACGTGAGCTCACCCATCATACTCATTTCGAATTCGCTTTGCATAAGATTTGAAAATTCCTTGCACATGAGAGGGTTAGCACTACCAAATATAATAGCATCGAAATAAATTTGAATAATGAGGTTACCTTTCGATGATCGTTTAATGAACAAGGTAGTATCTATTTTACCTCTTGTAAAACCATGATTAACAAGAAAGGAACTCATTTTATCATACCAAGAACGTGGAGCTTGTTTTAGCCCATACAACATTTTAGTGAGCTTGTATACATGGTATGCAAATTTTGAATCTACAAAACTTGGAGGTTGTTTCACATAAACTTCTTCTACGATAAATCTATTCAAAAAGGCACTTTTAACATCCATTTGAAACAGGCTGAATCCTTTAAATGATGCGTATGCCAGAAAAATTCATATGGACTCCAAACGAGCTACTGGTGTAAAAGTTTCATCATAGTCGACTCCTTCTTGTTGTGAGTAGCCTTGAGCAACTAGTCTGGATTTATTTCTTACGACCTTTCCATCCTCGTTCAATTTATTTCTAAAAACCCACTTTGTTCCGATTACTGACACATTATCAGGTTTGGTATCAAATTCCACACTTGATTCTTACTGAACTGGTCTAACTCTTCCTGCATAGCTTGCACCCAACTTGAATCTTTTAGTGCTTCCTCTATTTTTTTTTGGCTCAATCTGAGAGATCAATGCGATATTTACTTTCTTTTTGAGAGCTCCCCTGGATTTTATTCCTTCATTTGGATCCCCTATAATAAATTTTTAAGGATATTCAGGCTCGCTTCTCCATTCATTTGGATGGATTATATTTGTAGTTGACTCGATTGGTTGATCTGGTACATTGCTGCTATCTTCACCAGTTGACTTTGTCGCAACAGATATATCAGTCGACTCTTGTGATTTGCTTGTCTCTTGAGTTTCATGAGCTTGATCTTCATCACTTGCAGTAATTCTTTTCTCGACCAAGGGGTTTATTTCATCGAATATAACATGTACATATTCTTCCACACATAATGTGCGTTTATTATAGACTCTAAATGATCTACTATTTAATAAGTAACTTAGAAAAATACCTTCGTCACTTCTTGGATAGAATTTTCTAATATTGTCCTTACCGTTATTGTGGATAAAACATTTACTTCTACAGGGATGGAAATAACTGATATTTGGACGTTTACCTTTCTACAGTTCATATGGAGTCTTCTTCAGAATAGGCCTTATGAGGCAACGATTGAGAATGTGACATGCTGTACTTACACCTTTTGCCCAAAAGTGGTTTGGCAATGAGTGTTCTAATTACATGGTTCTTTCCATATCTTGGAGGGTTATGTTCTTTCTTTCCACAACCCCGTTTTGTTGTGGTGAGTGTGGTGCAGAGAAATTATGGGTGTATTCCTGATCATTACAAAAATCTTCAAACGCTCTATTTTCAAATTATCCTCCATGATTACTCGGAATTGTTGAAATCAGATATCCATTTTCTCTTTCAACCTTTTTGTAGAAAACTTCAAAATTTCTTAACGCTTCATCCTTATGATATAATAAAATTACCCAAGTGAAACGTGAATAATCATCAACAATAACAAAGGCATACTCTTTCCTCCTATACTAGCAGTTCTAGTAGGCCCAAATAAATTCATATGAAGTAATTGCAATGGTTTTGAAGTAGATACTATATCTTTGTTTTTGAAAGAGTTTCTGGTCGGCTTACCCATTTGACATGCATCACAAATATGAGTTCTAGAAAAATTCAGTTTAGGTAGACCAACAACTAATTCATGTTTGGACAATTTTTCTATCAAATGCATGCTAGCATGACCAAGTTTCCTATGCCATAACCATAGATCATCAGACATAGAGGATAAGAAAATATGACCATCTATATTTTCAAAACTATCAAGGATATAAACATTTCCATACCTTTTTCCAGGAAGGACTATTTTACGTGATTCATCTTCAATAGCACATCCTGTTTTCTTAAAATTTACCTCATATCCCGAGTCGCAGAGTTGACTTATGCTCAAGAGATTGTAGTTGAGGCCATCGTCAAGATAAACTTCAGTTATGCCACAATTGTTATTGAAGGAAATTGTTGTAGTACCAATTATTTTGCCTTTTGAATCATCCCCAAACATAACACTTCCTCCATCAATTTTTGCAACTTCTTTGAATAGGTTTTTGTCACCTGTCATACAACTGGAACACGCACTATCTAGATACCATTTTCCTTTGCGGCTTATTCCGTGGTGTTCCTGCAAAATAAGATGATTACTTTCTTTTAGGTACCCAAGCTTGCTTGGGTCCTGGAGGGTTAGTGTTACTAGGTTCAGAATTTTTTAGTTTCCAGACCCATCCCGAAACATTTGTTTTACGAAAATGACAAAAGGAATATTTATGCCCACTTTTGTTACAGTAATGACATATAACTTCTTATTCACTTTTAGGTCTTACATTAGTGTTAGTACTAGTCAACTTGGTTCTGGCTAGTCCTTTTCCAGTTGACTTGTAAGTCGTCTGGTTCGACCTAACAGAACTATGACTGGTGGATTTGCGCATGCCATTGAGTTGCATTTGCAATTCCTCAAACTCTTCTTGAAGTACTTACTTTTCTATTTCACATATTTCATGTTTGAGTTTCTGGTCTTTAACTTCCTTAGTGAGTCTCTTAAGCTCATTTACCATTTTTTGGGACTCTTTTAAAGTTAAATCAAGAATATCCTGCAATTCATAGCATCGTTCATAGTTATAAGATCTTACTTCAATAGTTTCACCTCGTGCCATGAAACAATTTTCATTTTCGTCATCTGAAATATCCTCGTCTGCCCAGGATCTTGAGGATTTATTCATTTCGTTTTCCAGAATTTTAATGAAGCAGAGATTTGCTATCTCTTCGTGGTCTGAATTATCCTCATCGCTCCAGCTTCTGAAGTATTTGTTCTTATTGAAGCCTCTAGTGATCTTTCTCTTCAGTTCTGGGCACTCAGCTTGAATATGCCCAAATCTTCCACATTCATAGCATTTTCCATCATTCTTATCCTGTTCTTGTATTGCCTGGACTGTCATGGTAGAATTCTTCCCTTCTTTGTGTTCTTGTATCTTCTCATTAATCCATTCATGTTTCTAGATAGCATAGCAATTTCTTCTTGCAAAATTTTAGGATTGTCATCAATTTCATTTTCAACTATTTCAGTAGAGGTTTTGAATGCAACTATTTCTTTTTCTCTTCTTGATTGGTCTTCTTGAGATGTGTCTTTTCAAAAGCAATGAGTTCTCCTCGTAGTACATCATAGGATAATTTGTTTAGATCTTGAGATTTCAGTGTGACTACTTTGGTCTGCCAAGTGGTTGGCAACTCCTGAGATTTTTTCTGACTTAATACTACTGGTGTAAGGCTTGCCAAACGCCTTTAGATCACTAATTATTTTGCTAAACCTAGCAAACATCTCTTCAAGGGATTCTCCTTCTTTCATTGAGAAGAGTTCGAAATCATGGACCAACATGTTGATATGTGTTTCTTTTACTATGTTAGTTTCTTTATAAGTGACCTCAAGCTTGTCCGACATTTCTTTGGCTGTGTCATAACTTGAGATTTTCTCATATTCTTCGCTACTTATAGCGTTATGAAGCAGATTTCTCGCTTTGTTGTTAACTTGTACCACTTCCATTTGCTCTTTTGTGTATGAATATATATCTCCAGGATCAGTAAGTGGTGGATTGGCAGCTGGTAAAGGATAGTTTCCCTTTTTGATGACTCTCCCAACTTTGACGTCATAAGCTTTGGCAAAGATTTCCATTCTCACCTTCCAGTGGGAGAAATGTTTTCCATTGAAGTATGGTGGTCTAACTTGTGAATTTCCTTCCTGAAAGAGAGCTCCTATGATAACTTGATTTGCCATGATATTTTCTCACAAGATGTTAAGCAAAATTAAAATGTGAGTCTTGCTCTGATATCAATTGAAAGTACAAGAGGGGGAGGTGAATTGTAAATATTTAAACTTAATCTCTTATTAGTCGACTTAATTAATTCAGTAGTCGACTAGATATAATAAGTTAACAGTTATAATGAATGAAAGCAAATTGCAGAAGGTAAGTGCAAGAATTAAAGACACCAGGATTTTATACTGGTTCGGATTCAATGTGAATCCTAGTCTAGTCCCCTTGGGTAGCAAGGGAGTTCTCTTTTAGTAAATGTGTTTCTGCGAGTACATTTGAAGTGAATTGACAACACTGTTTCACTAGCACTCATTTCTTTCTGATACAATGCCTCACCAGTGTTATACTCTCCTTTTTTCTTTGAATTATTACATAATAGATCTTAGTGAACTACAATGTTTGTTTGCAGTAGAATAAAGAGAGTGGTTTTTGGTTAGATAAAGGTATGTTTGACTAGGGTTTAAGGCTGGGTATAAATACTTTGATGAAGGTCAAGGCTTGACAACCCAAGAGATTTGATCCTTGGAAAGAGATTGATTCTTTCAAGGAATAAGATAGTTGGCCGTTGCTTTCCCTTGATTTCCTTCCTTGTAGATGTATGTAATGAAGACTTGCTCCTTTATTGTTTGTTCTTCCGGAATTAGTCGCGTACCAATCTTTACAGAATCTTCGATCTTCCAGGATGCTGGCCTTGATTCGTGCCTTAATTTTATGCTTGCTTGATTCTCTCCATCGCAGCTGCCCGTTACTCTTTGGTGATTGATTGGCTGATCGAATTCTTTCCTTGGTTATCCAGATTTGCTGATTGTATTAAAATCTTTGTTAATTGATTTCTTTCCTTGGGCATCAGGATTGACTCCAGCAGTCTTGTAGTATCTTCTTGATTCCTTGTAATTGATTTCATGCATATGTATATTATTTGCATCAATAAAACTAGATCTGACATATATGTGTGTGTGTCATATGTAAATCTCGTACTCAACGAAGAATGTTGTCATATTAGTTGACAATACCAGTGTTGGACCAAGTGAACGTTAGTTTTGAAGATCGACAAAGTAACTCAGACATGAACAAGGTCCATCTTAGTGAAGCACAGATGTGGATAGACTTAAGCATGTGAGATGTACGTGAAAGAGATGAACTTAACTCGAAAGAAGTAATATATTCTGATCATGATTGAAAAGGCTGCTTATTGGATAAGGAGAAGGACTCCTTACTCAAAGAGAACACGGTTTAAGAGAAGGATGAAGTTAGAGGTTGAGATCAACTAGAACTCTTCCACCAAGAAAGAGTAGCATCAGAATTCTAGTCAATCTCTATTTACTAACTCTATAAATATCAGTGTTGTTATCTTTTACAGGTAGCGCACATAAGAAGAAGTTAAATGTGAATTGATAGCAAAATAGCAAGGCAATTTTACAAGCATCTCATGTGTGATTCCAGCGTGCAAACCTGAAGCTACTTGAACAAGATAGAAGAACCAGCTCCAAGTGTCTGTCTTTTATTCTAGTTCAATTGTATTAGGTGTTTTTCATATTGTACCTTTCAGTTTATCTAGAAGCAATTGTATTAGGTACTCAGAGTTTTCAAGTTAGAGTTAACTTGAAGTTGTCGCAACAGTTGAGGCTGTGTACTACAACAGGATTAGAGTTAGTCCTAGCTTTACAAAAGAGTTTTGTAAATGCAATTTTTGGCTAAGTGATTTTAGTGGAGAATTTGGGAAAATCCTACTGGAAGGTAGGTCGTGGTTTTTTCAACTTTTGAGCCAGGTGTTTTTCACGTAAAATACTTGTGTTCTTTACTTTCTGAATTTACTATTTCTTCAATAGTAGGTTAAGGAACACGTAGAAGAACCAGGTCCTTCCATAAATAGCTTAAGCAAAAAATTGGTCACCACACAAATCACCCCCCTCTTGTGTGGTATTGAAGTGGGTTATTCTTGAAGAGGCTAATGCCTTAGGGACAGATCAAGATGAGTGCAGCACCTGGAAACTAGAAAGGACAATCCACTACTAGGCCTCCACTCTTTAATGGGCAGTACTACTCCTGGTGAAAAAACAGGATTAGAGATCACATCATCGGAGAGGATTATGAACTATAGGACATTGTTACTGATGGTCCCCTGAAAAACATGAAGAAGAATGTTGAAGGAGTGGATGTGCCAAAGCCTAGAACTGACTGCAATGCTGAGGACTTGAAAAAGTGGGAAAAGAATGCTAAGGCCAAGAAATGGCTTTTGTGTGGACTTGGTCTAGATAAGTACAACATAATTCAAAGTTGTACTACTGCTAAGAAATTTAGGACACTTTGCAAGTGGCTTACGAAAGAACTCCTCAAGTGAAGAAATCAAGAGGAACACTGATGCATTCTTAATATGATAATTTCACCATGAAGGAAGAAGAAAACATCCAAGAGATGTATACAAGGTTCACAAAACAAACAAATGAATTTAAGTCTCTTGGAAAGATAATCCTTGAAGAAGACAAGGTTGAGAAAATATTGACAAGGGTTTTGCAAGTTACTTGGGAAAGCAAAATCACTACTATTCAAGAATTAAAGCACATTTCCACTCTCAAGTTGGACGAGCTAATTGGAAATATCACTGCCTATGAACTTAGAAGGCAAACCATGAAGATGGATGCACGCAAGAAGGAAAGAAGCCTGGCTCTCAGAATTGCTGAAGGCGCATGTCATGACCCAAAATCCCTCCAAAGAAGTCGTGATGACACCTAGTCTCTAAACTAGGTAGGCCTAACATTTGCAGAAATGACCTCAATATTCATTAACTTCAAATTAAATAACTCTCGATAAATCAAATTTCCCAAAACCGGTGATACAAGACATAAGCCTTTCTAAGAATAATTATACAAAATAAATACAACACTGTTCCAGAATAAGAAGGAATCAATGGAACATAAATTCAAACGAAGGTGACTCCGAGGCTTGTGAACGCAACAGGTTACCAAGAGTCTCCCCCGTGACGACCCGTAAAACTACTATCTATCAATACCTGGATCTGTACAAAAAAATTTACAGAAGTCTAGTATGAGCACACCACGACAGTGCCTAGTAAGTATCAAGACTAACCTCAGTGGGGTAGTGATGAGGAACAATCAAGATACCTACTGGTCAAATGAAATGAACAGGATATGATAATAAAGTATCGCGATAAGGATAACGAGGTAATATCAACAATGGAAAGAAATCAAAATACAAATAGTAAGAACAATAAAGGAGAACGCGGGTAGTAACGAACAGTAACCAAGTAAATCAGGTAACCAAGTAAATCAACACAGACATAACAGGAACAGAGACAAGTAAGAATGTATTTAATTAAAGAAGGAAATGCCCACACAATCAATCACATCATGTCTAATACACAATCCTAACCATCTAATCCTATCATGTCTAATACACAATCCTAACCATCTAATCCTCGGTTTCTCATATCATAACCTTAACTTCTGAATCTTTCTCACACATGGCACCTTGTGCCCCCATATTTTCACTTTTAACAACAACATCCACATGCTATGAAATACATAATGTCCGTACAATGCATTCAATATGTCCAATAACTCCCATTAACCTAATACAAGTAAAATTTCAATTACTAAACTAATTGAGAAAGCCACCGAGAAAAGGTGAAATTATTTGAGTAAAAAATGTACCCCATTTAAATTTAAAAATACTACATTGAATGGATTATTATCATTAACATGAGATTTAATAACTTAAAACTTGGTAGAAATTCCTTTTTAAGTAAAATACAACCTCAAACGGTTTAAGGAGGTATAATTGAGTAACTAATTGAATTATGACTGTAACAATTATTGAAGTTTGAAATATTGGAGTGCGTATATATATATATATATATATATATATATATATATATATATATACACACACACACACACATATATACATACACACATAAATACGGTGAGGTATTGAAGACATTGTAGGTTCTAACACAAGGATCACCACAATAAAGGAATTTAAACAGTTTAAACACTTGGATTGATAACAATAAATAAACACAACAGAAGAAAGTGCACGACACCACACTTCGTTCTTTTACTATCGTTCTCACCATAAGAGTCAATATTCACTTTTATTCTTTCTTGTTGCGGCGTGCAACCCGATCCCAATCATATAGTACTGTTGCGGCGTGCAACCCGATCCAAATCATATAATATTGTTGCGGCGCGCAATGTGCAACCCGATCCAAATCATATAATGATGTTGCAGAGTTCAACTCGATCCATATAATATTATTGCGACATTCAACCCAATCCATATAATATTATTGCGGCGTGCAACCCGATCCATATATACAATCAACACTAATCACAAAAGAATCCTGGCAAGGTAACAATAAAGAGACAACCATGTCCCGGCAAAGGGAGTCAACAACAAGAATAAACACATCCCGGCTAGGAAGCCAACAGTAAGGATTAAATATGTCCCGGCAAGGGAATCAGCTATAACCAAACTTGTACCGATAATTAAGTTCACAATGAAACTTCAACTAAACAACAAGACATACCAAGTATAAGGAAATACCGATAATTTGGACTTGAAGGCTTATCGTTGAGCCTTATAAGTATAAGGAAATACGGTTTGCGCGCTATTGGTGCTTTCACTTCCATTTATTCCTTCATAGTGCTACAACGCAAGTCATAATTTATAAAATATGGGAAGTTTAGCATCATGAAGGATGAAGGACACTTGCTACGTCTTTTTTCTTGCTTGAAATGTATGAAATCCAGACCTTTTGCATCATAGCTTTAAAAATTATTAACAACGCCGAACCCATTTTTGGTACATAAAGTACTATAAACCCAACATGGCACACATAGGAAAAAGCAATTGACCTCATAAAAATATCGAGTACAATTCATTTTGCGAAAATCAAAAGATGGTTCCTTCTATATATGAGTGCTTATTTGTTAATGACAACCTAAATTCTACAGTATGACAACAACAATAATACTATATGGTGATGTGGGAAAAGGGCCGTACTTATTGGGGACGGGTTGTCAACAAAGTGACGTACCTACCTTACCTTGATAAGAACGGCTGAGCTTTGAACTTTGATATATAGATAGAGGAATTTAATAAAGAAAGAGAAAAAGTTGGGGGCCCACAATATCAAAGAGATAAACAACTAAAGAAACTTTTTTGAGGACCTGATTTGTCATATCAGGGAGGTTCTTTCTCGCACATGCCTTATTTGACCTATTTGACAAGATAATATTATCTGTCCCTGGGATTCGTAATTTGAAATTTATTAAAATGGCAGTTCGGTGCACAGGATGTTTTATATTTATACAGGATTTAAGGAAGGGTTGTGCTCCAAATAATGTGGCATAGACAGTCTACTCTAATCTAAATTTCCACGGTTGAGAGGATTGAAACTAGCTCCCAAGTATGTAGCACGGCAAATCATCCTCCGATATGACTCACAATCTATCGTCAACCAATCACGGGAACTTTCCAAATAAAAGAACAAAGGCTACAAAAATATCAGGCAGGAATTCATAAGCTACTGCTCGAGTTTGACGAATGTCAACTTGACCAGGTACCCGGGCACAAAACATTGAAACAGACGGCCTTGCCAAATTGGTAGCGGCCACTGAAAGCATAACTAGAGAAGGGAACGTGATCAAACCGAGGTAACAAATGCTTTTATTTTGTTTTAGCTGACTATTTATCCAAGTGGAATAAAAGTAGGGGCAATTCCCCAGGAAATGCATCATATTCTCCAGTGTAAGCAAAATTAAACGAACTGTGACTCCCCCAGGAAATGCATCATATTCCCTAGCACAAGAAAAATTAAGCAAATTAGGACTCCCTCAGGGAACACCCTTTAAGGCCAAGGGCCTTCGCCAAAAAAGAAGAGTTCGACTTCGATCGAATGACGTCGGGTTAACATTTTGATAAGTTCAAAATAACACCCTTTAAGGCCAAAGGCCTTCACCAAAAAGAAGAGTTCGACATCGACCGAACGACGACGGGTTAAAATTTTGATAAGTCAAAATAACACCCTTTAAGTCCAAGGGCCTTCGCCAAAAAGAAGAGTTCGACAATGACCGAACGACGAAGGGTTAACATTTCGATAAGTCGAAATAACACCCTTTATGGTTAAGGGCCTTCGCCAAAAAAGAAGAGTTCGAAGTCAATCGAATGATGATGGGTTAACATTTTTATAAGTTTGAAATAACACCCTTTAAGGCCAAAGGCCATCACTAAAGAAGAAGAGTTTGACCTTGATCGAACGACGACAGGTTAACATTTCAACAAGTTCGAAATAATACCCTTTAAGGCCAAGGGCCTCTGCAAGAAGAAGAGTTCGATCTCGATCGAGCGACTACAGGTTATTATTTCGATACGTTCGTAATAACACTCTTTAAGGCCAAGGGCCTCCTCCAAAAAGAAGAGTTCGATCTCGATCGAGCAACAACGGGTTACTATTTCGGTACTTTAGAAATAACACCCTTTAAGGCCAAAGGCCTTCACTAAAAAGAGGGGTTCAACCTCGATAGAACGAAGACGGGTTAACATTTTGACAAGTTCAAAATAATACCCTTTAAGGCCAAGGGCCTCCGCCAAGAAGAGGAGTTCGTTCTTGATCGAGCGACGACGGGTTACTATTTCGATATGTTTGAAATAACACCCTTTAAGGCCAAGGGCCTTCACCAAAAAAGAAGAGTTCGACCTCGATTGAACGATGACGGGTTAACATTTTGATATGTTCGAAATAACACCTTTTAAGGCCAAAGGCCTTCGCAAAAAAAAAAGAGTTCGACTTCGATCGAACGACAATAAGTTAACATTTAGACAAGTTTGAAAGAATACCCTTTAAGGTTAAGGGCCTCCGCCAGGAAGAAGAGTTCGATCTCGATCAAGCGACGACATGTTGCTATTTTGATACGTTCGAAATAATACCCTTTAAGGCCAAAGGTCTTTGCTAAAAAGAAGTGTTCGACCTCGATCGAACGATCACAGGTCAATATTTTGACAAGATTGAAATAATACCCTCTAAGGCCATAAGCCTTCACCAAAAAGAAGAGTCCAACCTCAATCGGACAACGACGGGTTGATATTTCGATAAAAGTTCAAACCGCACCCTCGGGGCTATAAGCCACCGCCAAAGACAATTCAAAATTTTCCTAATGCCAAGTGCCGTCAGAAAATATAAAGGTAAAGGAAGACCGGAACTTTCCACGTGGGATTCAACCTCACACCAAAGTCGCGAAAAGCGAAAACATAGAGAAGTTAACATAGATACCATTTTTCTTTGCGGCTTATTCTGTGGTGTTCCTGCAAAACAAGTTGATTACTTTCTTTTAGGTACCCAAGCTTGCATGGGTCCTAGAGGGTTAGTGTTACTAGGTTTAAAATTTTTTAGTTTCCAAACCCATCCTGAAACGTCTGTTTTACGAAAATGACAAATGGAATATTTATGCCCACTTTTGTTACAGTAATGACATATAACTTCTGACCCACTTTTAGGTTCATTAGTGTTAGTACTAGTCGACATGGCTGGTCCTTTTGTAGTTGACTTGTAAGTCATCTGGCTCGACCTAACAGAACTGTGACTGGTGGATTTGCGCATGCCATCGAGTTGCATTTGCAATTCCTCAAACTCTTCTTGAAGTACTTCCTTTTTGATTTCACATATTTCATGTTTGAGTTTCCAGTCTTTAACTTCCTTAGTGAGTCTCTTAAGCTCATTCATCATTTTCTTAGACTCTTTTAAAGTTAAATCAAGAATATCCTACAATTCATTTCATCTTTCACAGTTATAGGATCTTACCTCACTAGTTTCACCTCGTGCCATGAAACAGTTTTCATTTTCGTCATATGAAATATCCTCGTCTATCCAGGATCTTAAGGATTTGTTCATTTCATTTTCCAGAATTGTCATGAAGCAGAGATTTGATATCACTTCGTGGTCTGAATTATCCTCATCGCTCCAGCTTCTGAAGGATTTGTTCTTGTTGAAGTCTCTAGAGATCTTTCTCTTCAGTTCTGGGCACTCAGCTTGAATATGCCTAAATCTTCCACATTCATAGAACTTTCCATCATTCTTATCATGTTCAATGTACTTTCTGGATCGTATTGGTGGAATTCTTCCCTTCTTTGTGTTCCTGTATCTTCTCATTAATCCATCCATGTTTCTAGATAGCATAAAAATTTCTTCTTGCAAAGTTTCAGGATCGTCATCAATTTTGTTTTCAGCTATTTCAGTAGAGGTTTTGAATGCAAATATTTCTTTTTCTCTTCTTGATTGTTCTTCTTCAGATGCGTCTTTTCAAAAGCAATGATTTCTCCTTGTAGTTCATTATAGGATAATTTATTTATATCTTGAGATTCCAGTGTGACAACTTTGGTTTGCCAAGTGGTTGGAAAATTCCTGAGAATTTTTTCTGACTTGATCACCACTGGTGTAAGGCTTGCCAAACGCCTTTAGATCACTAATTATTTTGCTAAACCTTGCAAACATCTCTTCAATGGATTCTCCTTCTTTCATTGAGAAGAGTTCGTAATCATGGACCGGCATGTTGATATGTGTTTCCTTTACTTTGCTGGTTTCTTCATAAGTGACCTCAAGCTTGTCCCACATTTCTTTGGCTGTGTCACAACTTGAGATTTTCTCATATTCTTCGCCACTTATAGCATTATGAAGCAAATTTCTCGCTTTGTTGTTAACTTGTACCACTTCCATTTGCTCTTTTGTGTATGAATCTATATCTTCAGGATCAGTAAGTGGTGGATTGGCAGCTGGTAAAGGATAGTTTCCCTTTTTGATGACTCTCCCGACTTTGACGTCATAAGCTTGGCAAAGATTTCCATTCGCACCTTCCAGTGGGCGAAAGATTGTCCATTGAAGTATGGTTGTCTAACTTGTGAAGTTCCTTCCTGAAAGAGAGCTCTTATGATAACTTGATTAGCCATGATTGTTTCTCACAAGCTGTGAAGCAAAAGTTAAATGTGAGCCTTGATCTAATACCACTTGAAAGTACAAGCGAGGGAGGTGAATTGTAAATATTTAAACTTAATAGCTTATTAGTCGACTTAATTAATTGAGTAGTCGACTTGATATAATAAGTTAGTAGTTATAATGGCAAAAAATAAATTGCAGAAGGTAAGTGCAAGAATTAAAGACACCGGGATTTTATACTGGTTCGAATTCAATGTGAATCCTAGTCTAGTCCCCTTGGGTTGCAAGGGAGTTCTCTTTTAGTAAATATGTTTCTGCGAGTACATTTGAAGTGAATTGACAACACCGTTTCTCTAGCACTCGTTTCTTTTTGATACAATGCCTCACCAGTGTTATACTCTCCTTTTTTCGCTGACTTGTTACACAATAGATCTTAGTGAACTACAATGTTTGTTTGCAGTAGAATAAAGAGAGTGGTTTTTGGTTCGATCAAAATACGTCTAACTAGGGTTTAAGGCTGGGTATAAATACATTGATGAAGGTCGAGGTCGAGGCTTGACAACCCAAGATAATTGATCCTTGGAAACAGATCGATTCTTCCAAGAATAAGATAGATGGCCGTTGCTTTCCCTTGATTTACTTCCTTCAGCAGATGTATGTAATGAAGACTTTCACCTTGATTGCTGGTTCTTCCGAAATTAGTCGCGTATCAATCTTTACAGAATCTTCGATCTTCCGGGATGGTGGCCTTGATTTGTGCCTTATGTTTAGGCTTGCTATTTTCTCTCCATCGCAGCTGGCCGTTACTCTTTGCTAATTGATTGGCTGATCGGATTCTTTCCTTGGTTATCCAGATTTGCTGATTGTATTGTAATCTTTGTTGATTGATTTCTTTCCTTGGGCATCAGCATTGACTCCAGCAGTCTTGTAGTATCTTCTTGATTCCTTGTAATTGATTTCCTGCATATGTATATTATTTGCATCAATAAAACTAGATCTAACATATGTGTGTGTGTGTGTCAGATGTAAATCTCTTACTCAACAAAGAATCTTTTCATATTAGTTGACAATACCAGTATTGGACCAAGTGAACGTTAGTTTTGAATATCGACAAAGGAACTCAGACATGAATATGGTCCATCCTAGTGAAGCACAGATGTGGATAGATTTAAGCATGTGAGATGTACGTGAAGGAGATGAACTTAACTCGAAAGAAGTAATATATTCTGATCATGATTGAAATGGCTGCTTATTGGATAAGGATAAGGACTCCTTACTCAAAGAGAACACGGTTTAAGAGAAGGATGGAGTTAGAGGTTGAGATCAACTAGAACTCTTCCACCAAGGAAGAGTAGCATCAGAATTCTAGTCAATCTCTATTTACTAACTCTATAAATATCAGTGTTGTTCTCTTTTACAGGTAGCACACATAAGCAGAAGTTAAACGTGAATTGAGAGAAAAATAGCAAGGCAATTTTACAAGCAGCTCGTGTGTGATTCAAGCGTGCAAACCTGAAGCTACTTGAACCAGATAGAAGAACTAGTTCCAAGTGTCTGTCTTTTATTCTAGTTCAATTGTAGTAAGTGTTATTCATATTGTACCTTTTAGCTTATCTAGAAGCAATTGTATTAGGTACTCAAAGTTTTCAAGTTAGAGTTAACTTGAAGTTGTCGCAACAGTTGAGTCTGTGTGCTACAACGGGATTAGAGTTAGTCCTAGGTTTACAAAAGTATTTTTGTAAATGTAGTTTTTGGCTCTGTGATTTTAGTGAAGAATTTGGGAAAATCCTACTGGAAGGTAGGTCGTGGTTTTTTCAACTTTTGAGCCAGGTGTTTTTCACGTAAAATACTTGTGTTCTTTACTTTCTGCATTTACTATTTCTTCAATAGTAGGTTAAGGAACACGTAGAAGAACCAAGTCCTTCCATAAATAGCTTAAGCGAAAAATTGGTCACACACAAATCAACCCCTCTTGTGTGGTATTGAAGTATAAAACATCAATTGGTATCAAAGTGGGTTATCCTTGAAGAGGCTAACACCTTAGGGGCAGATCAAGATGAGTGCAGCACCTGGAAACTAGAAAGGATAATCCACTGCTAGGCCTCCACTCTTTAATGGGCAGTACTACTCCTGGTGAAAAAACAGGATTAGAGATCACATCATCGAAGAGGATTATGAACTATGGGACATTGTTACTGATGGTCCCCTGGAAAACATGAAGAAGAATATTGAAGGAGTGGATGTGCTAAATCCTAGAGCTGACTGCAATGCCGAGGACGTGAAAAAGTGGGAAAAGAATGCTAAGGCCAAGAAATGGCTTGTGTGTGGACTTGGTCCAGACAAGTACAACATAATTCAAATTGTACTACTACTAAGGAAATTTTGGACACTTTGCAAGTGGCTCACGAAGGAACTCCTCAAGTGAAGAAATCAAGAGGAACACTGATGTATTCTCAATATGAGAATTTCACCATGAAGGTAGGAGAAAATATCCAAGAGATATATACAAGGTTCACAACAGTAACAAATGAACTTAAGTCTCTTGGAAGGATAATCCTTGAAGTAGACAAGGTTGAGAAAATATTGACAAGGGTTTTGAAAGTTGCTTGGGAAAGCAAAATCACTACTATTCAGGAATTAGAGAACATTTCCTCTCTCAAGTTGGACGAGCTAATTGGAAATATCACTGCCTATGAACTTATAAGGCAAACCATGAAGATAGATGCACCGAAGAGGGAAAGAAGCCTGGTTCTCAGAATTGCTTAAGGCACATATCACGACCCAAAATCCCTCCGAAAGAGTCGTGATGACACCTAGTCTCTAAACTAGGTAGGCCTAACATTTGCAGAAATGACCTTAATATTCATTAACTTCAAATTAAGTAACTCTCAATTAATCACAATTCTCAAAACTAGCGATACAAGATATAAGACTTTCTAAGAGTAATTATACAAAATAAATACAACACTGTTTCAGAACGAGAAGGAATCGATGGAACATAAATTCAAACGAAGGTGACTCTGAGGCTTGCAAACGCAGCAACAGGTTACCATGAGTCTCCACCGTGACGACCCGCACAACTACTATCGATCAATTCCTGGATCTGTACACAAAAATGTACAGAAGTCTCGTATGAGCACACCACGACAATGCCTAGTAAGTATCAAGACTAACCTCGGTGGGGTAGTGATGAGGAACAGTCAAGATACCTACTGGTCAAATGAAATGAACAGGATATGATAATAAAATATCGCGATAAGGATAACGAGGTAATATCAACAATGGAAAGAAATCAAAATACAAATAGTAAGAACAATAAAGGAGAACGCGGGTAGTAACGAACAATAACCAAGTAAATCAGATTACCAAGTAAATCAGGTAACCAAGTAAATCAACACTGGCATAACATGAAAAGAGACAAGTCAGAATGTGTTTAATTAAAGAAGGAAATGGCCACACAATCAATCACATCATGTCTAATACACAATCCCAACCATCTCAATCTTCGATTTCTCATATCATAATCTTAACTTCCGAATCTTCCTCAGACATGGCACCTTGTGCCCCCATCTTTTCCCTTTCACTTTTAACAACAGAATCCACATGCTATACAATACCAATTCACTCAATATGTCCAATAAATCCCATTAACCTAATACAAGTAAAATTTCAATTCCTAAACTAATTGGGAAAGTCACCGAGAAAAGGTGAAATTTTTTCTTTTGAAATTATTTGAGTAAAGAAAGTAACCCTTTTAAATTTAAAAATACTACATTGAATGGATTATTATCTTTAAAATGAGATTTAATAACTTAAAACTTGGTAGAAATTCCTTTTTAATAAAATACAACCTCAAACGGTTTAAGGGGGTATAATAGAGTAACTAATTGAATTACGAATGTAACACTTATTGAAGTTTGAAATATTGGAGTGTATATATATTCACAAATAAAGTGAGGTATTGAAAACATTGTAGGTTCTAACAGAAGTATCACCACAATAAAGGAATTTAAATAGTTTAAACACATGAATTGATAACAACAAATAAACATAGCAGCAGAAAGTGCATGACACCACACTTCGTGCTTTTACTCTCGTTCTCACCATAAGAGTCAATATTCACTTTTATTCTTTCTTGTTGTGGCGTGCAACCCTATCCCAATCATATAGTACTGCTGTGGCGTGCAACCTGATCCAAATCATATAATATTGTTGCGGCGTGCAATGTGCAACCCGATCCAAATCATATAATGTTATTGTGGCGTGCAACCCGATCCATATAATATTATTGCGATGTGCAACCTGATCCATATAATATTATTGCGGCATGCAACCCGAGCCATATATACAATCAAAACTAATCACAAAAGAATACCGGCAAGGTAACAATAAGGAAACTACCATGTCCCGGCAAGAGAGTCAACAACAAGAATAAACACATCCAGGCAAGGGAAACAATAGTAAGGTTTAAATATGTCATGGCAAGGGAATCAACTATAACCAAACTTGTACTGATAATTAACTTCACAATGAAACCTCAACTAAACAACAAGACATAACAAGCATGTGATAACTACACCGGTAACCTCAACAGCTGGACATGTTACCTATTTGTACGAAGTCATAGAGGAACTCACAATTAAGAAGTATCAAAACAATAAGGAAGGAGATCACTTCAATTAAGTCAATTAAGGGTCAATGAAACACGTAGGAATTTGAGGAAAGCTAGCAACATCATATGGAGCATATAGAGACAATTTAAGAAATTATTAAACCCAATCATAACGGAATACTCTCTACATCTTGAACATAAGGCTCTAAGAACCCTAGAGCATATTTCCCACAAATATGTCTGAGCACACACTCGTCACCTCGCATGTACAGACTACAATTAGCAAAGAAGACTCAATCCTAAGGGGAAGTCCCCCACACAAGGTTAGGCAAGATACTTACCTCAAAGATGACAAACCGATACTCTAAAATGCACTTCTCGAGTGAAAAGACCTCTGGATGGCTCAAATCTAGCCAAATTAACTTCAAAGCACAAATAAAACACATAAGAAACTATTCCGGGCCATAAAGTGTCAGTCTTTAACAAAATCCAAAAATTGGTCCAAAAGTTGACCCTCAGGCACGTGCCTCGGAACCCGACAAATTTTACAAAATTTGAGTACCAATTCCAATATGAGTTCATCCATACAAAAATTATTAAATTCCGATACCATTTGGCCCCTCAAATCACGATTTTTTATTTTAGGAATTTTCTTCAAAAACCAATATTTTACTCAACCAAAATCACAAATTAAATGATAAAAATAAAGACAAATTCATGGAATATAATCAATTCTAGATTAAGAACACTTACCCAATCCTTTTGCTTGAAAAACCCGCAAAGAATCGCCCAAAACCGAGCTCTAGAACTCCAAAAATGTTAAAAATGTCCTAACCCTCGATTTGGAAAACTTATATTCTACCCAGATATTAAACCATCACGAACGCAGAGGAAGTATCGCATTCGCGAAGAAGAAAAATGAAGGCTGCTTAGATGTGCTTTGCGAATGCGAACGCGAACGCGAATGCGAACGCGAAGAAGGAAAATATTATGGTCCAAAGATTGCTCTTCGCGAACGCGTGAACTAGTACGCGGACACGAAGACTGGAATTGCATAACTACGCGAACGCGTGAGGGAGACACGAATGCGATGAGGGATAAAGTAGAGCTTCACGAACGCGAGAAGTGTTACGTGAACGCGAAGAAGAATTTCCAGGTGATCAGAAACAAAGCTTCACGAACGCGAAAGGCTGTTCGCGGTCGCATAAGAGGATACCAGAAGCAGAAAACATCAGTTCAAAAATAAGGGAAAATGATCGTAGCCCACCCGGAACACACCCAAGTCCCCCGGGACCCTGTCCAAGAACACAAACAAGTCATATAACCTAACACGGACTCGCTCAAGGTCTCAAATCATATCAAACAACGTTGAAACATCGAATCACACCAAGAATCGAACTTAGGAACTTTCAAACCTTTTAACTTCCAAAACGCGTGCCAAAACCTATCAATTCAACCCGGAATGTCGCCAAATTTTGCAGACAAGTCCAAAACGACATAACAGAGCTATTACAACTCTTGGAATTTCATTCCGACCCCGATATTGCAAAAATCAACTATGGGTCAAACTTCTCTATTTTCCAAACTTCAACTTTTGTAGAAACACCTCAAATTACCCTACAAACCTTAAAATCCAAATCCGAATGAGCGCGCCTAAGTTCAAAATTACCATACAAAGCTGTTGAGATCACCCATGACCCATTCCGGGGCCGTTTACTCAAAAGTCCAATTCCGGTCAACTTTTCATTATTTAAACTTCCAAAACTAGGTTCCTTCTTCCAGTTCAACTCTGATTCATCCGAAAACTGAATCAAACCATGCACAAAAGTTGATATACATAATGTGAAGCAACTTGAGACCTTAAACTACCAAATCGGGTGTAATTTCTCAAAATGACCAGTTGGGTCGTTACAACGCAAATCTAGAGGAGGATGAAATGGCTATGATTACGAGGGATTTCAAGAAATATCTAATGAGGGAAAAGGGTTCTTCAAGAGGTGCAACCTATAACAAACCAAGAGTTGCTGAAAAACAAACCAACAAGGGTTGCTACAAATGTGGTAAGACTGACCACATTATAAAAAACTATTTTTAGTGGGAAATTGAATGGAAGAAGGAAAGGGCTGAACGAAGAAACGGGAAGAAGGAACAAGTTCATTCTAAGAAGAACAAAGGCTATGGTTGCAACTTGGGGAGAGAACGCAGATGAAGATTCAGAAGACGAAGACGGAGATGAAAAAGCACTTATGGCCATTGGAGAATCAGATGAGGAACCAAAGGTTCAAGTGAAGCGGAGCAGCCAAATATGGTACATGAATAGTGGTTGTTCAAAGCATATGACTAGAAGCAAGAACCAATTCTTTTCACTTGAGGACCTAAAAGGAGGCAATGTCTCTTTTGGAAATGGTAAGAAAGGTGAGATCACTGGGGTTAGAAAGGTAGGTAAGACAGACTCACACTCCATTGAGAATGTCTACTTGATTATGGCTTAAAATATAGCCTAATCAGTGTATCACAACTATATGACAGAGGTAACTTAGTAGCATTCACCTCTACCAAATGTTTTGTGATAGATCTTACCACTGACAAGATTGTTTTGCAGGGAAAAAGAGTAAACAATAAATATATTGTAGATTTGTCCACTCTTTTAGAGAATGAACTCACTTGCTTATGTGTGTTGGATAATGATCCCCTCCTTTGGCACAAAAGACTTGGACATGCAAGTCTAAGTCAACTAAAAAAATTGGTCTCCAAGGACCTGGTGATAAGGCTTCCTAACATTAAGGTTAATGAAGACAAAGTTTGTGAGGCTTGTGCAAGGGGAAAGTAGGTAAGATCCTCTTTCAAAAGTAATAAAATGGTAAGTACCACCAGAACGATGGAACTGGTCCTTATGGATCTTTGTGGACCAATGCGAACTCTGAGTAGAGGTGGTAAGAGATATGTTATGGTGCTTGTTGATGATTACTCTAGGTTTACTTGGACATTGTTTATAACATCTAAGGATGAAGCATTTGACATGTTTACTTCTTTTGTTAGAAAGACTCAAAAATAACTAGGTAATCAACTTGCATCAATTAGGTCGGATCATGGAACTGAATTTCAACATGCTAAGTTTGATGGATTTTGTGATGTGCATGGAATAGATCATAATTTTTATGCCCCTAGGACTCCACAACAAAATGGAGTAGTTGAAAGAAATAATAGAACACTTGAAGATATAGCTAGGACTATGCTTCTTTCTAGTAAAATGCCTCATAGCTTCTGGGCAGAAGCTGTAAATACTGCATGTTACATTATTAATAGGTGCATGACCAGACCTCTAGTAGAGAAGGATCCCTATGAGTTACTCAAAAATAGAAAACCAAATATATCAAATCTTAGGGCATTTGGATGCAAGTACTTTGTGCACAAAAATGGAAAAGACTCCCTAGGTAAGTTTGATCCCAGAAGTGATAATGGAGTATTCTTGGGATATTCTTCACATAGAAAAACTTATAAAGTGTACAACAAAAGAACTATGTGTGTAGAAGAAAGTGTACATGTAGTTTTTGATGAAACTAACATTCTTTATGAGAGACAGAAATACGAAGATGAAGCTATTGGGATGGTAAAAGGTTTAAATGAAGTCACAACCCAAGCGGAAACTGCACCAGAAGAAGGAACGTGTGATGGAACAGGTTCTTCCTTCCAGGGCAACTTGACAAGGGGAACTGAACAAAGAAGAGCTGAATCTAATTCCCAAATGTAACATGTCTAAGAGCCTGTTCCTTAGCAACAAAACATGGGAGAAACATCAAATAGAAACCAGTTGGTTGTGAAACCTTACAAGTATCAAAGTTCTCATCACATTGAGAACATAATTACTGATCTAACTTCTGGAATTAAAACTAGATCTCAATTAAAGAATCTTCTTTTGATGCTTTCCTATCTCTTATTGAACAAAAAAATGTTGATGAGGCTTTGCAGGATACAGACTGGGTAAATGCAATGCAAGATGAACTCAATCAGTTTGAAAGGAGCCAAGTTTGACATTTGGTTCCAAGACCCAAGGACATATCAGTAATTGGCACTAAATGGGTTCTTCAGAAACAAACTTGATGAAGATGGAATTGTTACAAGGAATAAGGCAATGTTGGTGGTTCAAGGTTATAGCCAAGAAGAGGGCACAGACTATGATGAGACCTTTGCTCCTGTTGCAAGGTTGGAAGCAATAAGACTCCTCATAGCCTTTGCGGCATACATGGAATTTACCCTTCACCAGATTGACGTCAAGAGTGCCTTCCTAAATGGATACTTAAAGGAAGAAGTGTTTGTCAAATAACCTCCAGGGTTTGAAAGCAAGGAGTGTCCGGATCATGTATACAAACTAGACAAGGCACTCTATGGACTCAAGCAGGCTCCTAGAGCATGGTATGAACGACCATCCAAATTCCTTCTTGAAAATGGCTACAAGATAGGTAAAATTGATAGCACTCTATTCTTGAGGGAAAAAGGTAAGGATCTTCTTGTAGTACAAATATATGTTGATGACATAATTTTTGGGGCAACCACTAGAAAACTAAGTAAGGAATTTGCTAAACTAATGGGGAATGAATTTGAAATGAGTATGCTGGGTGAACTTAATTTTGTCTTAGTCTTACAAATTAAAAAAAACTCAAATGGAACCATGATCCATCAGCCAAAATATGAAGAGTTGATTAAGAAGTTTAAAATGGAAGAATCAAAGCAAATAGACACTCCTATTGCAACGACCACAAAATTTGACATAGATGAACCTGGTTCATCTGTTGATCAGAAGTTGTATAGGGGTATGATTGGTTCATTTTTGTATCTTACTACTAGCAGACCTGACATTGTTTTCAGTGTAGGGCTTTGTGCTCGATTTCAAGCAAATCCAAAAGAATTCCACTTGACTGTTGTCAAGAGAATATTGAGATATTTGAAAGGCACTACTGAACTTTGCCTTTGGTATCCAAAAGGTAGTAACTTTAACCTAGTGGGATATGATGATGCTGATTATGCAGGTTTCCTTGTGGACAAGAAGAGCATCTCAGGTATGGCACACTTTCTTGGTTCGTGTCTTGTGTCATGGGCTACTAAAAAGCAAAATTCAGCGGCTTTATCTACTTTTGAAGCTGAGTATGTTGTTGCTGCTTCTTGTTATGCTCAATTGCTGTGGACTAAACAATAATTGATGGATTTTGGTATTGAAGTTGATTGCATCCTTATTTTTTTGTGATAACACTAGTGCTATTCATATGACTAAGAACCCGGTTCATCATAATAGAACTAAGCACATAGATGTTAGACACCATTTCTTAAGGGATAACTATGAGAAAGAAATGATCACTATAATTTTGTGCTACTGATAAGCAGATTGGTGACATTTTTACAAAAGCACTGAGTAGAGAAAGCTTTGAAAGGAACATGTTAGAATTAGGGATGATTAAGATCACCTAATGAAACCAGTTTAGAATGCACAATGAAAAAAAATTGTTTGGAAATCTGAAACTTGTGTAAATATCTAGATTAATCTTTGCTCAGTTCCATACTGTAAATATTATACTCTAGTGCTATGTGTTGATATGACTCACTGATCTCTAATAAAATTTTCTCTATTTTGGCAAATTGAGGCATGATCAAGAGGATTTTTAGTGAAGAACATGGTTCATCAGTACTGGTTCATCTAAATAGCGAGGTGTGTTTACTACACTATGCATAGTTAGAAATATTAATATTTAATTCATAAGCAGAGTCCTACCTATGTTCAAAAACTTCAGAAAAACCTATCCTTTGGAGTTTGAACCGGTTCCGTTTCTATTAGACTCCTCCCCATATAAAAATGCCTAGAATCTAGGGAAAGTTAACCTCCCCTTCAACCTAAAATTTTAGTGTGATTGTACTTCTAATTGACTACAAAAAACTACCGTTAGACATTAATTAACCATCTCCCTTTAAAATCCATCATCATCATCATCACCGCCACTCCCATAATTGTCAAACAATTTTTTTTCTGTTCTCTACTCTTCTATCTTCCAAAACTCTAACCAAAATTTTCTCCCAGAATTAATGAAGATGACCAACCCCCAAGATAACCCTGGAACACCTCCACCACCTACCCCCTCCTATTCCTCCACTACTTCTCAACCTAGCATACCCCCCCTAACCTAGAAGAAGGTGAGTAAAGATGCTTGCTTGCAAAACTGTGGCTACATGTGTGCTTTCAAAGAAACTAAATGCAAAATTAAAGGCTAGTCAAGCCCAAGATTCTGAAAATTCTGATGATTCTTTCAGGTCTGCAAGTAAGGGGGAAGAAACTGGGTCTTCTGATTCAGAGCAGGTCACCTTCTGTGCAAAATTCCCTTACTAAGATAATTTCTAATTTAGCTAAAAATTTGGAGAATCAGTTTGTTTTGATTGGGTCTGTTGTGGATGTGGAAATGCCTGTGTAAAAAAGGAGAGGCGGTAAATATAAAAGAGAAAAAGAAAAAGCAAGTGAGGGTGTGAGCAGTAATATGAGGGGAAAAGGGAAACAAGTGGCTGATTCTTCACCCACCTCTGAAATAGTTAAAATGGCTATCTGTGGAGCTGATCCAGAAAAGGTGGTAGAGAGTAGCAAGAAAACAGGGGGAAGTGATTCAATGGAGGCTGCTGAAGGGCTAGTTAATCTCAATACACATACAGATAAACCTGGTTCATTTATTGAGGAAACCCTAGCAGATTTTCTGAAGAAAGTTGGTGCCAATTATAACCCCAAGAAAAGGAGAACTCCCACACCAAAACCTCCTAGCATTGAAAGAACCACCAAGAAAAGGAAGGTTACTTCTCCAACAACAATTGATATTCCTTAACCAAAAAGAAGGGCCACAAGAAGTAAGTTGAGCAGAGTGAGGATGAATTGTAAAAAGCTATGTATAATGACTCAGCCGGTCGTTTTTAGAATTTACGCCCCGATTCCCTATTAACTATTTTTCCTAAGTTCATTTCTGCTATTTTGGTTTGCCGGGACGTTCGGTATTAGGATTCGGAGTGTTTTGGGACACTTAGTCCCTAAATGAGAGTTTAAGAGTTGAAAAATGGTCTGTATTAGGAATAGTGTGAAGACAACCCTGGAATGGAAATACGATGGTTCCGTTAGCTCCGTTAGGTGATTTTGGGGTTGGGAGCGTGTTCAGAATGTTATTTGGAGGTCCGTAGCTCATTTAGGCTTGAAATGTCAAAGTTTGAATTTTTGAAGTTTTNGTTCGAATAAGGTATTAGGTGGTATTGGTGCTTTTGGTTGAGGCCGCGGGGGCCTTGGGATGATTTCGGGTGGTTAACGGGGAAATTTTCTAAGTTGTTGCAGCTGGTATGTTTTCCCTTCTGGTATTTTTGCTTCTGCGGTTTGGAAACCACAGAAGCAGCTTCCTCATCGCAGAAGTGATTTTTGGCTTCCCCTCATAGACAGCAGAAGCGGTCATCTTTGCCGCTTAAGCAGGACCACAGAAGTGGTCATGTGTCCGCAAAAGCGGAACTTCCCCCTTTAATGAGAAACCGCAGAAACAGTTATTTTGCCGCTTAAGCGGGACCGCAGAAGCGGTCCCTTATCCGCAGAAGTGGAAATGTCTGGGAAAAAATAGGAAATTTCGAGGGTTTAATTTCATAAGTTCAAAAATTAATTTTGAGCTCGGGAAAGAGCGATTCTGAGAGGATTTTGAAGAGAAGATTATTGGGTAACATTTCTATGATCCTTCCTAGTTATATTCCATCACTTAGTAGTTAAATCCACATTTTAAATTCGAATTAAGGATAAAAAAATGGAAGAAATTGGGTGAAAGTTCATTTACTAAACTATTGGGTTTTGAGGGGGCATTCGACCTCCGATATCTGAGATTTTTATATGGTTAGACTCGTGAGAGCACGGGGTTTCTAAAAATATGAAAATTATTTGGTTCTGAGATGTTGGCCTGTGGGGCATTTTGGTCATTTTACCTATTTTCGCGCCTTAGCTTTAATTTTAATAGTGGAATCAGTTGTATGCAATATTATTTACGATTTGTAATTGAATTGAATAGATTTGGGCCATTTGGAGTCGGATACTTGTGGCAAGGGCATCGTTCCCTAGTTGATTTCGCACCGGTTCGAGGTAAGTGACTTGCCTAACCTTGTGTGGGGGACTTCGTCCCTTAGGATGTGATAATTGGTAATTGAATGCCTTGTACGTGAGGTGACGAGCGCGTACTTGAGCAAATTGTTGAAACCCGGGTTTTTACTTAATTACTTGATTTGGATTCTCTTTCATATTTGCCTTACTTTACTTGCTTTTATAGCCTGTGCTAGCGTAGAAGAGCATGTTTAATTGATCCAAGCTGCCTATTTGTCTAAATTGTCTTTACTATGATTACGTGGAGCATGTTAGGCCAGTATTCTTTGATGCCTTGTGTTGTTGTACTTAAATTTCTGAATATTTCTCTGGTGTTGGTTGCGCATTTACATTGGGACTACGGATGCGGGATTCCGGGAGATCCCCCTGCACTTTTATTTTGGGACTACGAGACGGTATCCCGGGAGATCCCCCTGTATTTTACTTTGGGACTACGGGTTTGATTCCCGGGAGATCCCCCTGCATTTTATTTTAGGACTATGGGACGGTATCCCGAGAGATCTCCCTGCACTTTTATTTTGGGACTACGGGATGATATCCCGTGAGATCCCCCTGCACGCTGATGATTGGACTACGGGACGGTATTTGGTATCAAAGTGTATGAGCACCAGCGGCCGGGTGGTTTGCTACAGCAGATTGAGATCCTAGAGTGGAAGTAGGAGCGTATCACCATGGACTTCGTATCTGGACTCCCACGGACCGTGAGGAAGTTTGATTCTATTTGGGTCATTGTGGATCGGCTGACTAAGTCCACTCATTTCATACCTGTGTGTACCACTTATTCATCGGAGCAGTTGGCGGAGATCTATATCAGTGAGATCGTCCGGTTGCATGGTATTCCAGTTTCTATCATCTCAGACAGAGGCACTCAGTTTACCTCGCGGTTCTAGAGAGCAGTGCAGCAGGAGTTAGGCACTCGAGTGGAGTTGAGCACGGCATTCCACCCCCAGACGGACGGGCAGTTCGAGCGCACTATTCA